>JAOTQR010024131.1:27166-43146 GCA_025774065.1 Solanum ossicruentum
ACAAAATCGAAAGAAAGGTAAGGATGTTCATCCCCAAGGCTGGGGTGCTAATGCGGTTCCTTTGGGGAGAAGAGGCCAATAAGGTGGTGCCCCAAACCACAATCGGCTTTATGCTTTACATGGGAGGCAAGGGATTGATGAGGTGCCCGATGTCATCACCAGTATGTTAAAAGATATTATTTTGATGTATATACATTAATAGACTCGGGTGCTACTCTTTCTTTTTTTACTCCTCTTATCACCAAAAAGTTTAATATTGAGCCTGAAGTGTTTCGTGAATCTTAGGAGGTGTCTACTATTATTGGTGCTTCTATTGTTGCTAGAAAGGTCTATAGAAATTGTCCCATTTGCATCTTGCATAAAATATTTCCTTGTGAGCTTCTTGAGCTGGATATGGTTGTTTTTGATGTCATTCTTGGGATGGATTTGTTTCATGCATATTATGCCTTTATTGATTGTAAAACTCAAAGGGTCAAATTCCAATTCCTAAATGAAGCCATCATTAAGTGGGAGAATCATGATGTGGTGGTCAAGGGTAGGTTATCTCTTGCATTAAAGCAGAAAAGTTGATCTCTAAGAGGTGTGTCAGTCATCTTGTGAGGGTTAGGTATGTAGAGTCTAAGGCCCTTCCTATAAAGTTGGTTCTAGTGGTAAATGAGTTCCTTGATGTCTTTCCAAGTGACCTTCTCAGTGTTCCTCCCAAAAGGGAAATAGACTTTGGTATAGACCTCCTCTTTGATACCCAACCCATTTCTATTCCCCCTTATCGTACGGCCCCAACGGAGTTAAAGGAATTGAAGGAGAAATTAAGGGAATTGTTGGTGAAGGGTTTTATTAGGCCTAGCCAATCACATCGGGGTGCACCGGTGTTGTTTATGAAGAAGAAGGATGGGTCCCATAGAATGTGTATTGAATTTCGATAACTTAATTTGGTTACCATTAAGAAAAATACCCTCTCCCAAGGATTGATGATTTGTTTGACTAACTTCAAGGGGCTAGTCACTTCTCTAAGATTGATCTTCTATCCGGGTATCATCAAGTGAAGGTGAGGGAGTGTGACATTCCTAAGACGACCTTCTGGACTAGGTATGGGCATTATGAATATGTGGTTATGTCTTTTGGGTTGATCAATACACCGACTATCTTCATGGATCTTATGAATAAGGTCTTTAAAGCCTACCTTGATTTGTTTGTGGTGGTTTTCATTGATGATATTTTGATCTATTCTCATAGTGAAGAGGAGCATGTGGCTCATTTAAGGGTAGTGCTACAAAGATTGAGGGAAGAGAAGTTGTATGCTAAGTATGAGAAATGTGAATTTTGGTTGCAGGAGGTTGAGTTTCTATGTCATATGGTATCAGGGGATGTTATTAAGGTGAATCCTAAAAAGATGGATGTGATTAGAAATTGGCCTTGACAATTGAAGCCATCGGACATTAGAAGCTTCTTGGGCTTAGTGGGTTACTACCGGAGGTTTGTGAATGGGTTCTCTTCTATTGCTTTTCCCATGACTAAGTTGACTCAAAAAAAGGTTAAGATTGTGTGGACTAATGAGTTTGAAAAGAGTTTCCAAACCTTGAAGGATAAGCTTGTCTCCTCTCCTATTTCATCTCTACTAGAAGGGTTGGAAGGGTTTGTTATGTATTGCGATGCCTCTTGGATAGGTTTAGGTTTTGTTTTGATGCAAAATGGTAGGTGATAGCCTATTCTTCTAGGCAACTCAAAGTTCATGAAATGTATTATCCTACTCATGATCTTGAATTGACCATCGTGGTTTTTTCTTTGAAAATTTAGCATCAATATTTGTATTGGGTGCATGTTGATATTTTCACCGATCATAAGAGTCTCCAATATGTGATCACTCAAAAAGATCTTAACTTGAATCAAAGAACGTGGTTAGAGCTTCTTAAGGATTATGATATGAGTGTGCATTATCATCCTAATAAGGCTAATGTGGTGGTGGATGCTTTGAGTAGGGTGTCTATGGGTAGCCTAGCTCATGTTGATGATGGGGGCAAAAAAGTGGCTAGGTAGGTTCATCAGTTGGCTAGATTGGGGGTTAGGTTGTAAGAGGTTGATAATGGTGGTATTATGGTTGTTGATGGTTCAAAATCCTCCTTGGTTGATGAGGTAAAAGTCAAGCAAGATCTTGATCCCTCTTTGTTAGAATTGAAGGCCTTGGTCAAAGAGGGCAAGGTGGAGGTTTTCTCCTAAGGGGGAGATGGTAGTGTTGAGGGCTTGAGAGAGAAAATTTTTGATGAGTCTCATAATTCATCCTATTCTATTCACCCCAGTTCTACAAAGATGTATAGAGATTTAAGGGATGAGTTTTGGTGGGGAGGTATGAAGAAAGACATTGCCAAATTTGTATCCGATTGCATAGTTGTCAATAAGTCAAAGCCAAACACCAAAGGTCGGGTGGCCTAACCCAAGACATAGAGATTCCTACTTGGAAGTGGGAGGAAATTAACATGGATTTTGTGGTTGGGTTGCCTAAGACTAGAAAGGGTTTTAATTCTATTTGTGTTGTGGTTGATAGGATGACAAAGTCGGCTCATTTCCTACTTGTTAGGACTATTTATGGGGCCAAAGACTATGCTAAAATGTCATTGATTGAGTTTGCTTATAACAATAGCTACCATTCAAGCATTGGTATGACTCTTTTTGAGGCCCTTTATGGTAGGCGTTGTAGATCATCGTTTGGATGGTTTGAAGAAGGAGAAATGGCTTTGTTGGGTCCAGATCTGGTCATGGATGCTATGGAGAAGGTAAGGTTAATTAGAGAAAGGTTGAAAATATCCTAAAGTTGTCAAAAGTCCTATGCTGATGTGAGGAGAAGAGAGATTGAATTTAAAGTTAGTGATAGGGTTTATTTGAAGGTGTAAGCCATGAAGAGTGTGGTTCATTTTGGTAAGACATGTAGATTAAGTTCATGATTTGTGGGTCTTTATAGGGTGATGAAGAGGATTTGTAAGGTGGCCTATGAGTTGGAGTTGCCTAGTGAAATGGATTTGGTTCATCTGGTCTTCCATGTGTCTATGTTGAGGAAGTGTGTGGGTGATCCAAATGCTATTCTTCCATTGGATGTTGCGGGTCTAGTTGAAGATAACATGACTTATGAAGAAGTTCCACTGGAGATCTTTGAAAGGCATGTGAAGAGGCTAAGGAACAAGGATCTTGCTTCCTTTAAAGTCCTTTGGAGGAATCAACAAGTCGAGAGTTGTACATGGGAGGCCAAAGATGACATGCGAAAATGATATCCCTATCTTTTTCATTCTACTCAAGCCTAAGGTACTAAATCTAAGTCACTTATGTGATTTCAAGTCTTATGTTTCATCCCTATGTCATCTTCCTGCATTTATGTTTTTATTGACAAGTTCCTAGTGATATTAAAACTTATGTTGAGATTCTTGAAAATGGTGTTTAAGTGTGTTGATGCATTCTTGTTGGGGCTTGATTTTTTTATGATTACTCTTCTTATGTACACTTCTTTGACATTCGAAGACAAATGTTCCCAATAGGGAGATATTGAAACGACCTCAAAAAGTACCCAAAAATGTGTCTGGAAAGTGTTCGGAATCGTAATTTTCACATATCTCAAAATCTGTATGTGATATCGAAACTCCGACTTCATATTCTTGATCAGGGGAGAAATTGAGTTGGAAATGGGTCTAGCCCCTATTTTAGAGCAAAGCAATGACAATTTCATAATTAAAAATTTTCCTTATCTAGTGTTGATCAGCACCCCTGGCACGTCGCAGCTGGGGCACGGACTAGAGTTAAAAAGTTGCCAGTTTTGTTGTTTGGTCCAACGATTTTGGATCTTTGGCCAAGTCTTCTGATGCGTAAAAATAACTATACTTAGCCATATTTCACCTTCATATCATACAATACATTCCCAAATACTCTCTCAAACACTTAGAGAAATGTTTCACCTAAAATTGTAAGTCCCAAACTCATCCGGATCTTAAGAATTTCACTAAAGCTTTAAGTCTCCATTTCCAACCTTTATCAAAGGATTCTCCAAAGTCAAGGTATGTGGGTTTCAACCATTGGGTCCTTTCACCCATGGTGCCCAAGCTTCTTTTTACCTAAATTACATGTTTCTAAGTTGATTTTACTTATGGATCTTCTATTATGAATATGACTATGAACTGTGTTGGGGTTTTGTAAAAGTGCGACTATTTAAGCATGTTTTGAGCTATGAATCTTAGATCTAACTTGATATATGATGAAGGGTTTTGATGTATGTCATGTGAGGGTGTTACCAAGTGTTGGTGGGTGGTTTTACATTAAGTTTTCTTTCATGATTTCACTCTAGAATTGTATGGATTTTACACTAGCATTGCACACACACCAATTGTTTGATAAAATGTTCGGTTAATGTATCTTGAGTTGTTGAAGGCCTAATGATTGGCATATGAGTTAAGTGACTTTATAATGATAAAAGGATGTTATGTATGTGTTCATTCCGTGAGAAATATCTATTGTGTTGTGAGTTAACCATAGCCAATTAAGGGGTGATGCCTCAATCACCTAGATTGGGGTGGTAAGCCATCAACCAATTGAGGGGTTGGTACCTCAATCATCTCGGATGGGGGTGGTAAGCCATCAATCAATTGATGGGTTGGTACCTCAATCAACTCGAATGGGGTGGTAAGCCATCAACCAACTAAGGATTTGGCATCTCAATCACCTTAGATAGGGGTGGTAAGCTATCAACCAATTGAGGCGGTGTACCTCAATCAGTTCTAAAGGGTGCTCTATTTTAGATTCCAAGTATTAAGTTGCTTGGTCTATGATGATGGTCTAGTCCTACACATGTAATACGTTCTATATATAAGCATGTTTACTTCAAATATCATTGATACATGTCATATTGTTATATAATCATCTATTGCTTAATAATGCTTTTTGACTATGTTGCTTATCTATTGTTGCATTGCATCCTATATACTTAGTACATTCAAATGTGCTAACGCATACTCTATGCCTACATGATTGAAACGACCCTAAAAATGCCTGAAAATGTGTGTTGGAATGCCCAGAAGTTTAAATTCCATATCTTAAAATCCATTTGTTATTTCAAAAATCCAATTTTCATATTCTTATTTACGGGGTCAAAATTAGGTGAAAAGGGGTCTAACCCCGATTTAAGAGCAAAACATTAGAAATTATAATTTTTCAAGGTGCAATTTCTTGAGGGGTTTTCGCGACGTTCCCCTGTTTATTTTTCAGACTTTTTTTTAGCTCGGTCCAAGACCTCTAAGTCTTGGGCCTAAGTATTCCCAAACGTGTTTTTGCCTATACTTAGGCTTATTTCACCCTTATATCATCCTAAACATTTCCCAATAATCACTCAAACACTTAGTCATATTTTCACTCCCCAAACTCAAGTTCGAAACCTCATCTAAGCTAAGGTTCTCCTTCATGGTTCTTTTTCAAGCTTCAAGTCTCCTTCCCCAATCTTAATCAAGTTCATCTCTAAGTTAAGGTATGTGGATTTCTTTCAAGGGTTCCTTTCACCCATGATACCCAAGACTCTTTCTAGTCAAATTGCTTGATTTAAAGTTGATTTACAAATGGATCTTGCTTATTATGAAATTCACTGCACAATATGTTAAAGCTATGTAAAGTTGTGACTATTTTGCCATGTTTTGAGCTCTAAATCTCTGATTTATTGCAAGATTTAAGGAGGGATTATGATATATGTTGCTTGCGGGTGTTTCTAGTTGTTGATTGAAGGTTTTACAATAGATTTTCTTGCATGACTTCATCCCTATATTTCATGGTTTAATACTAGCATTATACACTCTCTAAGTGTTTGATAAAATGTTTGGATATGGTTTCTTAAGGAGTTGAGGGTCCAAAGCATGAGATATGATATTAATGACTATATGATGATGAAATGAGCTTATGTATATGATATACTCTATATAATGTGTTGCATTAGACCATATGCAATCCGGGGTGATAAGAGCCCGGGTAACCATTGTAGGGGTTTGTACTCATCAATCTTGTGAGGGGTTTGTACTTTACCACCGTGTTGACAAGGTGTGTTTATTATCAACCATATGAGTGGTTTGTACCACACAACCACCAAGGGATTTGTACCTTGAATAGCTAGCTTGGTATCTTCTACACATATGATATTCTACAAGAGTATGAGTCATAGAAGCATATCTTACTTAAGCATTGATCAAGCATGTCATACTGTTGTATTATGCCTGTTGCTTAATATTATACATTTTTATTATGATGCCTATATATTGATTCATTTCATCCTATATACTTAGTATATTAAAATGTACTAATGCATACTCTTGCCTACATGATATCATCATGTAAGAATCAGAGCCCAAGTTGATCATTATCCACAATGTGGCTAGTTCAGTGGTATTCAAGCTAGTTGGTGAGTCCTCCACTTTGGGGACCTTAGTCTATGCTCCCTTGCTATGTATGAGACACTTTTCTTTATGTTCTATTTGACTATGAGGGTAATCTTGGTTGCTTTGACTCGGCCCCCTATCTTATCTATGTAGTAGAGGTGGTTGTTGGACATGTTATGAATCTATGATATGAGCTTGACTCTTGACTCTTGATTATGATATTTTGCAAGCTTTTCCCTTATCCCCTTTGCCCTGTTCTTGTTCTTTAATGTTTTATATGCTTCAGAGACCAATGATGTGTAACGATAAGTTAAGAGGCTTGTTTTGGGTTCCTTCGGGTTCCCAATTCTCCGTGTCACGTTGAGGCCCTAGGCTCAGGTCGTGAAAAACATGGTATCCGACTAGGTAAGTGAAGAATGTCAGTCTACTGAGCAAATGGAGGAGGAGAAATTGAGGAAGAGAAGGGGCATGAGGCCAAGAGGGCCCGATTTGAGGGTAAATTCCAAAAGGGTGGTAATTTCATCAATGCTAAGGACCTTCTCATGCTACTAATAGGGGGTTTGCCAATGACTTCCCTAGGCCTCAAGGTATTGGTAGGGTGGCTCCTGTTGATGTGTGCCCTAAATGTGGAAGGAGCCATGGAGGCCCATGTTTGAAAGGTTCTAATACATGTTATGAATGTGGGGAGCTTGGTCATAAGAAGATAGATTGTCCAAGAAACCATGGCAAGAGCCAAGGTTCAAATGGGGTCCCATTGGATAGAGGTGGTCCAAAAGGTGGTGAACCAAGGCGCAACCAGTTTTATGCACTACACAGGAGGCAAGGGATTAGTGAGGTCCCCGATGTTGTTACCGGTATGATAAATATCTTTGAGTTTGATGTATATACTTTGATAGATCTAACTGCCACTCTCTCCTTTGTTATCTCTTTTGCTGCTAAAAAGTTCCATATTATCCTTGAGTTGTTGCATGAGTCATATGAAGTGTCTGCTCCTATTAGTGCCTCTATTGTTGCTAGGAAAGTTTAAAAGAGTTTTCCTGTTTGCATTTTGCATAAGTTATTGAATTGGACATGGTTGATTTTGATATTATTGTTGGGATAGATTGGTTGCATGCCTACTATGTTTTCATTGATTGTAGAACCTGTAGGGTTAAGTTTCAATTCCCTAATGAACTCGTCCTTGAGTGGGAAAGTCAAGATGTGGTGGTCAAGGGTAGACTCATTTCATGCATTAAAGCCCATAAGTTGATTTCTATGGGGTGTTTATATCATCTTGTGAGGGTTACAGATATGGAGCCCAAAGTCTCTTCCATTGAGTCGGTTTTGGTTGTAAATTAGTTTCTTGATGTCTTCCCCAGTGACCTTCCCGGTGTCCCTCCTGAAATGGAGATAGATTTTGGCATAGATCTTTTTCCCGATACCCAACCTATCTTCTTTCCCCCTTATCGTATGGCCTCAACGGAGTTGAAAGAGTTAAAGAAACAACGAAAAGATTTGTTGGATAAGGGATTTATTAGACCTCGTCAACACCTTGGGGTGCCCGGTGTTTTTTGTGAAAAAGAAGGACGGGACACATAGAATGTGCATTGACTACCAGCAACACAATATGGTCACTTTCGAGAATAGTTGTCCTCTTCCAAGAATTGATGATTTCTTTGACCTATTACAAAGGGTTATCTTATTTTCTAAGATTGATCTTCGGTCCCAGTATCATCAAGTGAGGGTGAGGGAGTGTGATATTCCTAAGATGACTTTCGAAACCAGATATGGGCTTTATGAGTTTATTGTGATGTCGTTTGGGATGACCAACTTCATGGACCTAATGAATAGGGTCATAAAACCTTACCTTAATTCCTTTTCTTCATTGATGATATTTTGATCTATTCAAATAGTAGGAAAGAGCATATAGGTCATTTGAGGGTTCTGTTGCAAAGATTGAGAGAGGAGAAATTGTATGCCAAATATGATAACTATAAACTTTTGTTGAAGGAGTTTTCATACTTGGGTCATGTGGTTTCAGGGGATGGTACCAAAGTGGATCCTAAGAAAACCGATGTGATTAGGAATTTTCCTAGACCATTGATCCCATGGATATTAGTAGCTTCATGGGCCTTGTGGGTTACTATAGAAGGTTTATGAATGGGTTATCCTCTTATTGGTGCCTTTATTGTTGCTAGGAATGTTTATAGGAGTTGCCCTGTTGGCATTTTGCATTAGTTGTTGCCTTGTGATCTTGTTTAATTAGACATGGTTAATTTTGATATCATTCTTAGGATGGATTGGTTGTATGGCTACTATGCTTCTATTGATTGTAAAACCCGTATGGTCAAGTTCAATTCCCTAATGAACCTGTCCTGGAGTAAGAAAGTCAATATGTGATGGTCAATGGTAGATTCATTTTATGCATTAAAGCCCATAAGTTGATTTCTAGGGGGTATTTGTATCATCTTGTGGGGGTTAAAGATGTGGAGTCGAAAGTATCTTTCATTGAGTCGGTTCCGATTATAAATGATTTTCATGATGTCTTCCCAAGTGACCTTCCTAGTGTCCCTCTTGAAAGGGAGATAGATTTTGGCATAGATCTCCTTCGCAATACCCAAACTATCTTCATTCCCCCTTACCGTATGGCCCTGGAGGAGTTGAAGGAGTTAAAGGAAAAATTGAAAGAACTATTGGAGAAGATATTTAGTAGACCTAGTTAATCACCTTAGGGTGCCCTGATGTTAATTGTGAAAAAGAAGGATGGGACACTTAGAATATGTATTGACTACCGGCAACTCAATAGGGTCACTATCGAGAATAGGTATTCTCTTCCAAGAATTGATGACTTGGTTGACCAATTGCAAGGGGCTAGCTTCTTCTCTAAGATTGATCTTTGGTCCGAGTATCATCAAGTGAGGGTGAGAGAGTGTGATATTCCCATGATGGCTTTTCGAACTAGATATGGGCATTATGAGTTTGTTGTGATACTGTTTGTGTTGACCAATGCACCGACGAACTTCATGGACCTAATGGATAGGGTCATCAAACCTTGCCTTGATTTCTTTGTTGTGGTCTTTATTAATGATATTTTGATATATTCACATAGTAGTGAGAAGCATATGGGTTATTTGTGGGTTCTATTGCAAAGATTGCGGGAGGAGAAATTGTATGCCAAATATGCTAGGTGTGAATTTTGGTTGAAGGAGGTTGTATTCTTGGTTCATGTGGTGTCGGGAGATGGTATAAAAGTGGATCCTAAGAAAACTGACGTGATTAAGAATTGGCCTAGACCATTGACCCCGTCGGATATTAGGAGCTTCAAGGGCCTTGCGGGTTACTATCAAAGGTTTGTGAATAGGTTCTCCTCCGTTGCTTCCCCTATGACCAAATTTACTCAAAAGAAGGTTAAGTTTGTGTGGACCGATGAATGTGAAAGAATCTTCCAAACATTGAAAGACAAGCTTGTATCCACCCCTATATTGTCAATACCGAATGGGCTTGAGGGATTTGTAGTGTATTATGATGCTTCCCGAGTTGGTTTGGGTTATGTGTTGATGCAAGCTGTTAAGGTCATAACATATGCTTCTAGACCACTAAAGGTACATCAAAGGAACTACCCGAGCCATGATTTGGAGTCAGCCGCCGTTGTGTTTGCATTAAAGATTTAGTGTCATTATTTGTATGGGGTGCATGTTGATGTCTTCACCAATCATAAGATCCTCCAATATGTCTTCACTCAAAAATATCTCAACTTAAGGCAAAGAAGGTGGCTAGAAGTTCTTAAGGACTATGACATGAGTGTGCATTATCATCCCAGTAAGGTAAATGTGATGGTTGATGCATTGAGTAGGCTTTCTATGGTAGCTTAGCCAATGTTGATGGTGGTGACAAGGAGATGGCTAGGGAGGTGCGTCAATTAGCTAGGTTGGGTATTAGATTGGAGGAGGTTGGTGATGAAAGGTATGGTCCATTTTGGTAAAAAGGGGAAGTTGAGTCCAAGATATATTGGTCCTTATGAGGTCTTGAAGAGGGTTGGCAAGGTATCTTATGAGTTGAAGTTTCCTAGTGAAATGAATTTTCTTCATACCGATGTTTCATGTCTCTATGTTGAGAAAATGTGTTGGTGATCCTAATGTTATTATGCCTCTTAATGTTATGGGTGTTGTTGAGGATAACATGACCAATGAGGAGGTTCTGGTTCATATTTTGGATAGGCAAGTAAAGAAATTGAGGAACAAGGATGTGACATCCGTTAAGCTCCTTTAATGGAACCAACAAATCAAAAGTGCTACTTAGAAGGCTGAAGCGGACATGCAAAAGTAGTATCCTTATCTTTTCCACTCCACTAAAGCCTAAGGTACCAATTCTATATCCCCTATGTGATTCAAGTCTTATGTTTCAGCCCCTATGTCATTCATATGCATTCATGTTTAAGTTGACAAGTTTATGATGATTTTGCACTTATATGGAGACATTGAAAATGATGTTTTAAATGTAATGTTGCATTTTAGTTGGGATTGATTCTTTTATAATCAGTCTTGTATTGTACATCTCTTTTACATTTGGGGACGAATGTTCCCAAGGGGAAGATATTGGAATGACCCCAAAAAGTGCTCGAAAATGTGCGTCGGAATGCCTAAAATTTTAAATTTCGTATATCTCAAAATCAGTTTGTTATTTCGAAAATCCAACTTCATATTCTTGTTCAGGGGGTCAAAATTAGGTAAGAAAGGGTCTAACTCCAATCTAAGGCTTGCTAATCTTTCACTCTTAAATTAGGGTTAGACCCTTTTTGACCTCAGTTAGACCCCCTGACAAGAATCTGAAATCGAATTTTTGAAATAGCAAACAAATTTTGAGATATATGAAATTTAAAATTCTAGGCATGCCGAGACACGTTTTCAGGTACTTTTTTGGGTCGTTTTAATATCTCCCCTTGGGAACATTCGTCCCCAAATGTAAAAGAGACGTACAAGACAAGAATAATCATAAACAAATCAGCCCCAACAAAAATTCAACATTACAATTAAAACACCCTTTTCAAAATCTTAGCATGAGTGTAAAATCATCATGACTTGCAAACTTTAACTTGAATGCATATGAATGACTTAGGGGTTAAAACATAAGACTTAAAATCACAAGGGGATTTAGAACTAGTACCTTAGGCTTGAGTGGAGTGGAAGAGAAAAGGATCCCGCTTTTGCATGTTCGCTTCGTCCTCCCAAGTAGCACTTTTGATTTGTTGATTCCTCCAATTGACCTTAACGAATGCCACCTCTTTGTTCCTCAATCTCTTCACTTTCATATCTAGGATCTGAACTGCAACCTCCTCATAAGTCAAGTTATCCTCAACAACACCCACAACATCAAAAGTCATAACAGCATTAGGATCACCAACACATTTTCTCAACATAGAGAGTGGAACACTAAATGAATCGAATTCATTTCACTAGGTAACTTCAACTCATAAGCTACCTTTCCAACCCTTTTCAAGACCTCATAAGGACCAACATATATCGGACTCAACTTCCCCTTTCTACCAAAATGGACTACACCTTTCATTGGAGAAACCTTTAAGTAAAACCAATCACCCACTTTGAATTCAATGTCTCTTCTTCTCATATTGGCATAAGTTTTTAGACAACTTTGGGCTATTCTTAACCTTTCCCTAATCATCCTAACCTTATCAAGAGCTTCTATAACCAGATTCGGTCCCAATAAAGCCACCTCTCCAACCTCAAACCAACTAACCCATGATCTACAACATCTCCTGTAAAAAGCCTCAAAAGGAGCAATACCTATAACACCCCACATCTTACAATACTAGTACTATGAAAATGAATCATGATATGGCTTTTCAAATTTGTTCCAATTTTTAAAGTGCTCGAATCTCATGTTATAGGACGATATGTGCGTCTAACGCTTAAGAGGGTCGAGTGTATACATGTTTTGGGTCAAATTGAGGAGATCACGAACCTAAACAAAGTGAGAGAATTGGGTTGCTTGTAGGACTTAGGAAGCTAGCAGGTGAGTCACCTACTTGCTTAGCTAAAATGTGCTAGCTAAACGGAGACAAGACCCAACGTCGAATTTATCAAAGTCTGATTATGAATAAAGTCTGTGTTAAGGGTGTAAATTTCGACCATGTTTTAGCACCATAAATGGACTTTATTTTCATCCCAAGATGAATAATAAAAGGGTCCAAGTACACCACAACCCACTTGGCTAATTGGGCCCAAACTAAGTGAAAAGGAATTTGTAAAATGGGCAGCCAAGGCCCATCAACTTTGAGACCATTTTGTCCCAAGTGTGAGGGCCAAGCTGCTACCTCACCAACTTATTAATATGTGGTATTATGTGGACAAAAGGTAAAGAGAAATTCGGCCAAGAGATTCTTTAAAAAGGGCTCAAAGCAGCACCTTAAATCATTTTACTTTAGAGCAATTTTCAGCTTTCTTAAAGCCTCTTTTTCTCTCTTTATTTCACTTCACAAGGAAGCCTACACAACCTTCTAGGGTTCTTGAAGGAAACCTGAACCTTGAAGGCTAAGGTAAGTGGAAATATCCATGTATTTGTTATACTTACCCCATGAAAAACAAGAAGTATATGCTAGTATGTTTGTGCTGGAAATTTGGACAGCATGTGTCCTAAGGCTTGTTGTGAACTTTTCTTGTTATTTAAAAGGATTTTCTCTAATTGGTTGGCTGAATTATGAAGTAAGACTTATGTTTTTGAAAAGTTATAGTTTGTTAGCAATGTAGCTAACCTGCTGCACCATTTTTACAGTCCGCGAAAGTAAGTTCTTATGTGATATCGTAATTGTGCTTGTAATAGGAACTTGTGGGCTGCTTGATTGGGGGCAATGGTCTCACGTCCTCCACCTATCTAATACATACATAGGAGAGGGGGCTAAGACAATCTCTGGGCTCACCCTCATGATCATCAGATTCCATCGTAAGAAGAGTCAATCCAAAGCATAAATCAAGAGAAGTATGTCTTCCAAGTTGAGGATTCACCAACTTGCTTTGAGAGAAATCGTACTAGCCAAGTGGAGGAGGATAATAAAGTGGGAATCCAGTTCCTACATGGTACCATCGTATAGCCATAGAGTATGTGTTAGTATGTTTGAATGTACTATGTATATAGGATGCAATGCAACAAGAGATAGGCAATATAGGTAAAATGCAATATCATAAGCAATGGGTAATATAATAACAATATGACATGTATGAATGATGCTTAAAGTAAAACATGCTTAAATAGAATATATTATATATGTAAGAAGAGACGAACATTATAATGGATTGTCACACCCTACCATCTATGGTGATTACGGTATCAACCCCTCAATTGGTAGAAGGTTATCTCACCCTACAATCCTTGGTGATTGAGATATCAACTCATCAATCGGTTGATGGTTGTCTCACCCTAACACCCATGGTGATTGAGGTATCAACCCCTTAATTGATTGATGGTTGTCTTATCCTACCATATATGGTGATGGAGGCATCACCTCCTCAACTAGGCATGATCAACATAAATACTATAAGATACTTTTCATAAGAACAACACATATATCCATTCCTTTCATCATACTAAAGTCATTCAAGTCATAGGTCATGCAATGGATCATCAATAGTTCAAGAACCCTAAACTAGACATTTTATCAAACTCTTCGTGGGTATGTAATTCTAGTGTAAAACCATGCAACTAAAGAATGATATCATTCAAGAAAACATGAAGTAAATCAACACACTAACACTTGGTAATACTACCTGTGCAAAATACATCAAAACCCTCCATCAAAACACACAATAGATCATATATTCATAGCTCAAAACATGCTCAAACAGTCACAAGTTCATGAAACCCCAACATAGTTCATAATCAAATTCATAATAAAAAGACCCGTAAGTAAATTTACTTAGAAACATCATTTTAGGTCAGATGGAAGCTTGGGCACCATGGGTGAAAGGACCCAATGGTTAAAACCCACATACCATAACTTTAGAGAATTCCTTGAAAATTATTTGAATGGTGACTTGAAGGTTGAGTGAATTTCTTAAGTTCCAGAATGAGATTTGGCTGTTGAATTTTGGGTTAAATATTTGTCTAATTGTTTGAGAGAGTATTAGGGAATGTCTTGTATGGTATGGTAATGCAATATGGCTAAGTATAGGTGTTTTGATGCATGAGGATGCTTAAGCCCAAGACCCAAAAGCCTCGGACCGAACAATAAAATAGGCATCAAAAATAGGTATCTCCACGCCCTAGCCGCGTCGCGCTAGGAGCACAGACTGCTCTTTGGAAATTGCATTTTTGGAATTTTCTAAATTGTGATATGGTTGCTTTAAAATCGAGATTAGACCCATTTTACACTCAATTTTTTGTCCCTTGATCACGAATATGAAGTCAAATTTTTGATATTACACACGAGTTTTGTGATATATGGAAATTATAATTATGGGCACTTTTGGGGCACATTTTCTGGCACTATTTGGGATTATTTCAATATCCCCCCTTAGGAAGATTCATCCCCGAATGTCAAAGTATAAGAGAATAAAAGAAAGAAAAGTTTAGCCCACACAAGAATGCAACAATGCACTTAAACATCATTTCAAAAATCTCAATATAAATGTCAAACTCACCATGAACTTGTCAACATAAACATAAATGCATGCAAATGACATAAGGGCTAAAACATAAGACTTGAAATCACATAAAGGGTATGGAATTAGAACCTTAGGTTTTAGTGGGATGGAAAAGATAGGGATATCGCTTTTGCATATCCGCTTCGGCTTTGCATGTGCCACTTTCAACTTGTTGGTTCCTCCAAATAACCTTGACGGAAGCAACATCCTTGTTCCTCAATCTCTTCACTTTCCTATCCAAGATTTCTACCAGAATCTCTTCATAAGTGGAATTTTCTTCAACAACACCCACAACATCAAGAGGTACGATGGCACTTAGGTCACCCACATACTTCCTCAACATGGATACTTGAAAGACCGAAAGGACCAAGTCCATTTCACTAGGCAACTCCAACACATAGGACACCTTATAAATCTTCCTCAACACCCTATTCTTGGACTTAATTTACCCTTCTTACCAAAACGAGTCACACTCTTCATGGGTGAGACCATCAAATAGACCCAATCACTAACTTTAAATTCAAGCTCCGGGTATCCTAACATCGGCATAGGACTTTTAACGACTTTGGGTTATTTTAACCTTTATCTAATCAGCCATACCTTCTTCACGGCTTGCATATATAGATCCAGACCGAACAATATCATTTCCCCTACCTCAAACCATCCAACCGGGGACCTATAACGTCTACCATAGAGAGCCTCAAAAGGAGCCATACCAATGCTAGACGGATAGCTATTATTGTTAGAAAACTCAATCAATAAAGGATGATCATCCCAACAACCCAGAAACTCAAATACACAAGATCTAAGTATATCCTCAAGAGTTTAGATAGTTCTTTTGGCTTGGATTTCCATTTAAGGGAGAAAGGTTGTATTAAACTTTACCTTGGTACCAAGACCTCTTTCGAAGGACCTCCAAAAGTGAGAGGTGAATTGAGCAGCACGATCAGATATGATA
>JAOTQR010024132.1:0-16783 GCA_025774065.1 Solanum ossicruentum
CACAGTATAACTAAAGGTGGTCTCTTATGCTACACCAGTGTACAGTTTCACTTGAGTTGTTATATCATATACAGTGTATCCTTTCTTACATACTCAGTACATTATCTCGTACTAACGTCCCTTACGGGAGACCTGCATTTCATGCTACAGGTTTAGGTGCTAGTAGATCTCCCAAGTAGGAGTATAGGATATCCAGCTGCGGTCACCAAGCTCCAGATTGCTTCGGGGCTTGTATATGTCTAGAGATTACATGTTTTTATTGTACAACTTGTAGAGGCGGGGTCTGTCCCGACCCTTATCAGATGTTTTTCTTTATTTAGAGGCTTTGTAGACTATGTACAACAAAGTGAAGTCATGTCTCGTACTATAGACACTGGGGCTCCAACGGCCTAGTCATATACATTTCTTTTTGGCTTGTTATCACTTTTTATCTTATTAAAAGCATATCAAACGTAGAAACCCTTCATAGTATGTATAGAAAATGCATAGATACAGGTTGGTTCTCTCGAGCCTTATCGGCAATGGGTGCCAGTCAGCCCTACGGGGCTTTGGGGCGTGACAATCGACCACAACATTAGCCTTACCGGGATGATAATGCACACTCATATCATACTCTGTAAGAAGTTCTACCCATCTTCTTTGCCTCTAGTTGAGATCTTTTTGAGTGAACACATATTTGAGACTCTTAGAGGTGGCAAATGGGTGGATTGGATTGGATTTAGATAGATTGAATGGATTGAGCCAAGATGGATTGGATCACAATCGATCCATATAAAATATGGGTAAATACGGATATGGTCAAATATGGTTTGGATAAGAATAGTTCCAACCCACTTTTTTCTCTTGAAGCCCAAAAAGATTAAATCAAAGCTAGATTGTTAATGTTCAATCCAATCACCCCAACCCTACTTCCAAATAATTTTTTTTGAAAAAAATTATTTTTTCAATTTTTTAATAAAAGTTCAGTTCTTTGGTGATCTGAAATTTTGAGACCCCTACACTGAATCGAAGAACTGAATTTTTGAAAAAGAACATCTACACCGAGCCAAAAAATCGGATAAGTTTGATTTGGTTCAATTTTTTAATTTTTTGGTATTTATGCTCACCCCAATAAAAAATTAAAAAAAGTTAAATTTTTTTGCCCCCTCCCCCCATCGACATCGAACCGAAAAATCAAATTTGTTTGGTTTGGTTCGATTTTTTGATTTTCCGGTATTTATGACCACCCCAAGAAAAATATTTAAAAAAGTTAAACTTTTTGGCCCCCCTCCCCCCAACGACACCAAACTGAAAAATCGAATTAGTTTGGTTTAGTTCGATTTTTAAATTTTTCGGTACTTATGCCCACCCCGATCAAAAATAAAAAAACGTTAATTTTTTCCCACCCTTGCCCGGTCCAAAATTTTTTAGAAACATAAAAAAAAACATGCACACAAAAATGTTTTTAGAGCAATTAAGAATTTTTTATTATGAGTTGGGGGATCTATGGGTCTATATGAGTATCCATATTTTATCCATTTTGATCATATTTATATGAATTAAAATAGATCAACTCATATTTTTCCATTTAAAAAATATGAGTGATCCATTAAAATAAATATGGGTAAAATAGGTTCCTTTTACCTTGTATGGACTGAAATTGCCACTCATAGAGACTCTTATGATCGGTAAACACATCAACATGCAACCCATATAAATAATGATGCTAAATTTTCAAAGCAAAATACCATGGCGGCCAATTCAAGATCATGTGTAGGATAATTCTTTTTATGCATTTTGAGTTGTCTAAAAGCATAGGCTATCACCTTACCACTTCGTATCAAAACCCAACCCAACCCAATCCGGGAGGCATCACAATACACAACAAACCCTTCCAACCATTCCAGTAGAGACAAGATAGGAGCAGACAAAAGCTTATCCTTCAAGGTTTGGAAACTGTTTTCACACTCATTGGGCCACACAAATTTAGCCTTCTTTTGAGTCAACTTAGTCATGGGAGAAGCAATAGAAGAGAACCCATTAACAAACCTCCGATAGTAACTCGCTAAGCCTAAGAAGCTTCTAATATCCGAGGGGGTCAAAGGTCTAGGCCAATTTCTAATCACTTCCATCTTTTTTGGATCCACCTTACCATCCCCGACACCACATATTCTAGAAAGGCAACATCTTTCAACCAAAATTCACATTTTTCATATTTGGCATACTACTCTTCCCTCAATTTTTGAAACACTACCCTCAAATGACCTGCATGCTCCTTCTCACTATGATAGTAGATCAAGATATCATCAATGAAGACCACCACAAACAAATCAAGGTAGGGTTTAAAGACCCTATTAATAAGATCCATGAAAATAGCCTGTGCATTTGTCAACCCAAAAGACAGTACCATAAATTCATAGTGCACATACCTAGTCTGGAAGGTCGTCTTGGGATGTCACACTTCCTCACCTTCACTTGATGATACCTAGACTGAAGATCAATCGTAGAAAAGTGACTAGCCCGTTGAAGTTGGTCAAACAAATCATCAATCCTTGGTAGAGGGTACTTATTCTTTGTGGTGACCCTATTAAGTTGCCGGTAGTAAATGCACATTCCAAGAGACCCATCTTTCTTATTCACAAACAACACCGGCGCACCCCAAGGTGATTGGTTAGGCCTAATAAAACCCTTCTCCAGTAAGTCCCTCAATTGCTCTTTCAACTCCTTTAACTCCGCCAGGGCCATACGGTAAGGGGGAATAGAAATGGGTTGAGTATTGAGAAGGTGGTTTATACCAAAGTCTATATCCTTTTTGGAGGAACACCGGGAGGTCATTTGGAAAGACATCAAGGAACTCATTTACCACTAGAACCGACTCTATAGGAAGAACTTTGGACTCAATATCCCTAATCCTCACAAGATGATGGAGACATCCCTTAGAGATCAACTTTTGGGCTTTAATACAAGAGATAACCCTGCCCTTGACCACCATATTACAACTCTCCCACTCAAGGACGTGTTTATTTGGGAATTGGAACTTGACCCTACGGGTTCTACAATCAATAGAGGCATAATATTCATGCAACCAATCCATCCCAAGAATGACATCCAAATCCACCATATCCAACTCGACAAGATCACAAGGCAATATTTTATGCAAAATGTAAATGGGACAATTTCTATAGACCTTTCTAGCAACAATAGATGCACAATGGGAGTAGACACCGCATAAGACTCACAAAACAATTCTGTCTCAACATGAAACTTTTTGACAACAAAAGGAGTAACAAAAGAAACAGTGGCACCTAGGTCTATCAATACACACATTAAAATAAAAGACTTTTAACATTTCGGTGATGACATCGGTCACCTCATCAACCCCTTATCTCCCTTGGAGTGTATAGAACTGATTGTGCCTTGGGTTAACACCTTGTTGACCTCCTCTCTCCGAAGGAACCGCATTAGCACCCTGGCCTTGTGGACGAACATCTTTACCCTTGTTGCGATTATGTGGAAATGCATTGCCTTATGCCCCACTTCTCCACTACTGTAACAAGTATTAGTAGCCCTCAAGCATGGACCACCATGACCCTTACCATACTTTGGACACATATCATTGGGCCTTACACCACCATCACTTTGGACCCTTGGGTAGTTATTGGCAAACCTTTTATTAGGAGTATGAGAAGACCCTTGGCCTTGAAGCCACCGGCCACCTTTGAGACTTTGGAACTTACTATCAAAGCGAGCCCTCTTGGCCATATTCCCCCTTCTCTTCCTCAACTTCTTCCCCTCCAATTGTTCGGCATAAGTCATATGGTGGGACAAGTCCATGTCACCTATCAACATGGCGGTACGACATTCTTCCGGATACACCAATCACAAACTTATTCATCCTAGACCTCGTGTCTGCAACCAAGTGTGGAGCATATTTAGAGAGTTGGTTGAACTTGAGGGCATACTCCCTCGCACTCATAGATCCCTGCTTCAAATTCATGAAGTCCATCATTTTGGCCTCCCTAAGCTCAAGAGGAAAGAACCGGTTTGAGGAAAGTCTCCTTCAACTCCTCCCATAGAACCACATTGTTGTTCCCTTTCTCCTCCTTCCATTGAGTATACCATATTTGGGCCACCCTTTGAGTTGGTAAGCCTCCAACTCCGCCTTCTCTTCCGACCTCACACCCATGATAACCAACACCTTGTACACCTCATCAATAAATTCTTGAGGGTCCTCATCCACTTTAGGCCCATAGAACTCCAGTGGGTTCATCCTCATAAAGTCCCTCACCCGAGATGCCAGAGTAGGAGCATGAGGGGCTTGGGCCCCTTGGTTGAGTTGATTAGTCACAACTTTAGCGAGCAAGGTGAGAGCATCCCAGAGCTCTCCATGAGTCGATTATTCCTCGGGTGTGTGGGCTCTTCTTCCTCTTGTGTTAGGCATGATCTAGCATAGCAAAGCACATTTATTAGAGGGAAAACCTTACCTAACTTCTATAGCACGACATAGAATAAGAAGAAGGGAAACACTTCCTAAAACATCTCAAAGCCTCTTGCTCATAGTTGTGGTGCACAATACAACCATGACTAATTCTCTAATCGATGTGGTATGTTGGATGCTCAGGAGCATTAACAACCTAGTGCTATGATAACAAGTTTGTCACGACCCATGCCTAGGGCCTAGACGTGACACAACGAATGGGGAACTTGAAAGGACCCCAAGCAAGCCTCTTAACATATCATTACACATCCTTGGTCGCGGAAGCAATAAAACAACAATAAAAGATAGTAAAAAGGGAATGCGGGGCTAAGGAACATCTTTCATACATAAAACATCAAAAGAGTCAAAGAGAGTCAAAGCTCATAGCATCATTGCATACTTATCCAACAACACCTCTAAACATAGAACTTAGGCAGGTCCAAGACAAGCAACCGGGCTCACATCATAGTCAAAGCATACAATAAAGGAAAGAGGGTCTTTATACATAACATAAGATCAAAGACATTGTCCACGAAATTGAGGACTCACCAACTTGCTTTGAGAGTAATCGTACTAGCCATGAGAGGAGGATGATGATCAAGTGGAACTCCAGTTGCTACATGGTAACATCATGTAGGCATAGAGTATGCGTTAGTATGTTTGAATGTAACATCATATAGGCATAGAATATGTGTTAGTATGTTTGAATGTACCAAGTATGTGGGATACAATGCAACAAGAGATAGACAACATAGTCAATATACATATTTAGGCAATAAATGAGCATATAACAATATGGTATGCATGACTGATGCTTGTAGTAAAACATGCCTACATAAAATATTTTTCATGTGTAGGAAGAGACCATCATTTGTAACCAAGGGCTACTATCTCATTGGCGAGGCGATTGGGGTACAAAACCCCACAACGTGGTTTCACGATCCTACTACCCCCCGAGCAAGGCGGATGAGGTACAAACCCCCCAATATAGTTGCACAGGCCTACTATCCCCCGAGAGAGGCAATTGAGGTACAAACCTTTAAACATGGTGGTATGGTCCTACTACCTCCCGAGCGAGGCAATTGAGGAACAAAACCCCCCAACATAGTTGCACGGGCCTACTACCTCAAGAGCGAGACAATTGAGGTACAAACCCCCCACAACATGGTTGTTTGGGCCTACCAACCCCTGAACGAGGCGTGGACAACTTGCAACACTATAAATACTATTCATGAAATCAATACATATATACATTCATTTCATTATCATAAAGTCATAGGTCATGCAATGGATCATCAATAGTTCAAGAATCCTAAGCGGACATTTTATCGAATACTTGGTGGGTGTGTAATGCTAGTGTAAAACCATGCAATTAAAGAGTGAAATCATGCAAGAAATCTTGAAGTAATCAACCCACCAACACTTGGTAATACCACCTTGCAAAGTACATCAAAACCTTCATCAAATCTCAAGATAGATCAAAGATTCATAGATCAAAACATGCTTAAACAGTAACACTTTTACAAAACCCCAACATAATTCATAGTCAAATTCATAATAGAAGACCCATAAGTAAAATCAAATTAGAAAGATGTAATTTCAGCCACTTAGAAATGCAACAATGCACTTAACATCATTTCAAAAACTTTATCATAGGTGTAAAATCATCATGAACTTGTCAATTTAAACATGAACATATGCAATGACATGGGGCTGAACTTAACACTTGAGATCAAATGAAGGACTTAGATAAATACCTTAAGCTTTAGTGGAGTAGAAACATTAAAGATATCTCTTTTGTATGTCATGTCCACTTCGGCCTCCCAAGTAGCATTCTCAACTTGTTGATTCCTCCAAAGGACCTTAACGGAAGCCACCTCTTTATTTCTCAATTTCTTCACTTACCTATCCAAAATCTGAACCGGAACCTGTTCATATGTCAAATTATCCTCAACAATACCCACAACATCAAGAGGTACAATGAGATTCGAATCACCCACACATTTCCTCAACATGGACACATGGAACACCGGATGAACCAATTCCATCTCACGAGGCAACCTCAACTCATAAGTTACCTTGCCAACCCTCCTCATAAACTCATAAGGAACAACATACCTTGGGCTCAACTTGCCCTTCTTACCAAAATGGACCACACCCTTCATGGGTGAAACCTTTAGGTAGACCCAATCACCAACTTTAAATTCAAGGTCTCTTCTTCTCACATCGGCATAGGATTTTTGATGACCTTGGGCCGTCTTCAAACTTTTCCTAATCATCCTTAGCTTCTCAAGAGCCTCCATGAACAGATCTGGTCCCAAAAAAGCTATCTCATTAGCCTCAAACCATCCGACCAGTGATCTATAACGTTTCCCATATAGAGCCTCAAAAGGAGCCATGCTGATGCTAGAATGATAGTTATTATTATAGGCAAACTCAATCAACGGAAGATGATCATCCCAGCTACCTTTAAGCTTCAATACACATGCTCTAAGCATATCCTCAAGAGTTTGGATGGTCCTCTCGGCTTGGCCATCCGTTTGAGGGTAGAAGGCCGTAGAAAGCTTAACTCTAGTACCAAGAACCCTTTGATATGACCTCCAAAAGTGTGAAGTGAATTATTCCCCACGATCCGATATGATGGACAAAAGAACCCTATGCAACCTTACCAAGTCATGAATGTACAATCTTGCATACTCTTCGGCCCAAATATGGTCTTAACTGGTAGAAAGTGAGCCGATTTTGTCATCCTATCAACCACAACCCAAATGAAATAAAAACCCTTTCTTGTCTTGGGCAACCCAACCACAAAATCCATATTTATCTCTTCCCACTTCCAAGTAGGAACCTCAATGTCTTGGGTTAAGCCGCCCGTCCTTTGACGTTCGACTTTGACTTGTTGAGAAGTACTACAATCGGAAAGAATTTGGCAATATCCCTCTTCATGCCTCCCTACCAATAGACATGCCTCAAGTCTCTATACACTTTGGTGGAACCGGGGTGGATAGAATAAGAAGAGTTATGGGCCTCATCAAGGATCTTTTCTATCAAACCATCAACACATGGTACACACAACCTACTTTGGTACCTAAGGGCACTATCTCCCCCTTGGGAGAAAACTTCCACCTTGTCCTCTTTCACCAAGGGCTTTAATTCTAACAAGGAGGGATCAAGATCTTGTTTTTCCATCACCTCATCCACCAAAGAAGACTTAGAACCATCAACAACAACCAAACCACTATTTCCATCCTCTTCCAACCTAACTCCCAATCTAGCCAACCAATGCAGCCATCTCCTTCTCACTACCATCAACATGAGCAAGGCTACCTATGGACACCCTACACAAGGCATCTGCCACCATATTTGCTTACTCGGATGATACTGCACACTCATATCATAGTCCTTAAGAAGTTCTAACCATCTCATTTGCCTCAAGTTGAGATCTTTTTGAGTGAAGGCATATTCAAGGCTCTTATGATCAGTGAATACATCAACATGCACCCGATAGAAGTAGTGACACCAAAACTTTGATACAAACACAACGGTGACAAACTCTAGATTATGGGTAGGGTAGTTCCTTTCATGTACTTTGAGTTGTCTAGAAGCATAAGCTATGACCCTTTCATTTTGGATCAACACACAACCTAAACCCACCCAGGAAGCATCACAATAGACCACAAATCCCTCAAGCATATCTGTTATTGACAATATAGGAGTCGACACAAGCTTGTCTTTCAATGTTTGGAAACTCCTTTCACATTCATCGGACCACACAAACTTGGCCTTCTTTTGAGTCAATTTTGTCATCAGGGAAGTCATGTGCTGTCAAAATACAACACATTTGATGCCTAAAACATGAGATTTTGTGAGTTCTTAATGCGACTTTTTATGGTTTTTATGTGTTTTTCCATTGTTCTTGCAAAAACGTTTTGGCATGATTTTGGAGGAAAATTGAAGATTTTGCTGAAGTATAGGATATACGAGTTCACCTATGAGTCTTAGCCCAAGCTACGAGTCATAAGGATACATTGCAAGCAACAGAGAACAAAAAATCAGAAATCTGCTAAGTGGAGGTCAACCCTACGTGGCCATCCTATGAGTCGTAAGTCTCATTCGTATATGTGTACTCATAGAAGGAAATAGAGAGCCAAAACATTGGATCAAAAACTGAAGGCCTAGAATACGAGAGGAGCATACGAGTCATAGCCTAAGTAACGACTCATATCAGTGGGTCGTACCAGTTGAGTCCAAGATGCCAAAAACCTGATATGTGACCCCGATAGCGAGACCTACGAGTCGTACCTATGAGGCGTACCAGCTGCCAGCTGTCTTTTCTGTATAATTTTTAGGGTTAAACTTGTAATTACTATAAATACTTTAAGTTAGGGTTTTATTTGGGGGATCCCAGTTTTTAGACATTCAATGTGCCTTTGAATATTCTCTCAAGAATATTTTAGGTTTTAGAAAAGTTTTTTCATTTTTCTCTTAGAAAACCCACTTTTAGGGATCGCAAATCTTGCTTTGTACTCATTGTCAATCTATCACGCTTGTGGTTTGCAATTAGTGGTATCTTAACTCTTCATTGCTTTGGGTAAAATTCTCAACTATGCCTTGCATTTGCATTTTTGCTGGTTTTGCCTTAGCTATGAGTAGCTAAGCACCCACACCTTGGGGTTATGGGAACCATGGGTAGTTAACTTGAGATCACCTAGGTTTGTCTATTTCTATGATTGGGGTTTTGCATATATTGTCTATTTTCCTTCATTATAATTGTTGTTTGGTGGTGGCCAACACCAAACCCCACCTACTAATCACGATTCCGACCAAGGTAGTGACAACAGGAAAAGGGAAGTAGATGACAAGATTCGATTGATGTGTTCTCGTCTAATCAATCAAACTGACCAAGGGGAGGTTGAGTGGGACAATACGTAATGATTAGTTGGCACGCCATGGTGAAATTTGACCTTCACCTTCACAAGAGGGTTAGAAGAACCTAAGTTGTTGTCGTTCATACAAATCTGTAACTGTAGTTATGTTATCTAGGTTAATTGAGTCAACAAACTATGGGGAACACAATCTCCAAGATGTCCCTAAAATTGCACGTTTTCTTGCATCGTAGTATAGTGTCTATTTATTTTTGTTCTTGAATCACAAAATCTCCCCCCACCCCTTTAGAGATTTTAGTTATAGATACTTGAAATGATTGGTAGTAAAGTCATGTAGTCAAACCCTATATTCCCTATGGATTCGACCCCAACCTTCGGTTAGGTTAATTGCTGACAGCGACCGCTTTCTTATTGAAGCATGAACATCATCAAAAATTATGGCGCCGTTGCTGGGGAATATGGCTAGGTTTTTACTTGATTTCACTATTAGTTAGTTCAAGTATTAATTTCTAGACTCCCTTGTATTTTACTTTTGTTTTTGTTTTTGTTGTTTGATTTTAGTTGTAGGGTGTACTAGGTTGTATGCCCAACATAAGGAGCCAAGGCAATCCCTTAGCTCCAATCAATTTGGAGATCCATCAACTCTTTAGAAAAATGGCTCAAGTGAATAAGGATATCGCAGTTGAGGAAGAAATAAATATGAATGATGATATGTGAAGAGAGGAGAATCCACCACCAAGGGATAACAGGCCACAACTTAGGGACTTCAATGAGAATGCTTATGGGTGGAACCAATATCGCTTGAACCCTATGGCCATGGACGTTACTGGTGCTATAGTGTTGCCTCCACTACCTGCAGATGCTAAATTCTTGGTGTCAAGTGGATTACTTCAAATGCTCCAAAACCATGGGTTATTCATAGGGCTACCTTCAGAGGATCTCCGCCGTCATCTCCATAACGTGGTCTTTGTTTGCAAGAGTGTCATGGGGACACAAAATCTTTCTCTTGATGTCGTTGGTTTATGGGTTTTTCCATTGTCGCTGACTGGGAATGCAACTTTGTGGTTGTCTGAGTTTCCTCCTGGTACAATAACAAGTTGGGAAGAACTTCAGAGAGTGTTTCTTGAAAGATATCTCCCAGGATCAAAGAAGTTAAAGCTCAAAGATCAAATAAGCAACTTTGAGCAATTATCGGGTGACTATATTAGTATAACATGGGAGAGATTTTACCAAATGCTTGAGGATGGTCCTTGATCACAAGATCGTTGATGCTGCCTTGGTTGAGATTTTCTATCGGGCACTTGATGAGAATAGTCAAGCTTGTGTTGACACAATCATGGGAGTCATGTTTCTTGACGAACCTTTTGCATTGATAGCCGCAAGGATGGAGCAAGTGGTTAAAACCAACTAAGCATGGGGTCAATGAGAGCGAGGTGCAATGAAGACTTCATGTGTGGTCAACACCAACAATTAGCAAGCAAAGGTCAATGAAGAGATCATGGAGCAACATGCTCAACTTTGCACGAGCATGGACTTGGTTTTAAAGCAAAACCAAGCAAGTGTTCAAGCGGTAACTCATCAACCTCCAAAGTTTCATGTGTATGGAGATCTATTCTTTGATGAGGATGTGTGTTTTGTAAGCAACCAAGTGGCGGTTTTGCGGAACAACCCCCAAGGGTCCAATTCGAACTATTGGAGGTAAGGTTTCGGGAATCAAGGTCGAAACTTCAACCGTGATGGGGTATATAGAGACAGACAATCGGGATGGATACTATGAAAAAGAGAGAGTGTCTGATACCGAATGGGGAAGAAGAGATGGCTATAGGAATGGTCCTTATGTGCCACCTCACAACCGTAATGCCGGGTCAAGTAACTCTTGGATCGAAGAGATATTCAAAAAGTTGTTGAAGAGAGCCGATCACCACAATAAGACTTTAAAAGGAACGAAGACGATTATTTCAAGCATTAATGAGAAAATGAAGTCTCACTCTGTGGTAATAAAGTAACTAGAACAACAATTCGAGCAAGTCTCTTCGCAATTGAACCAACGCCAAAAGGGCACCTTATCAAGCAACACTGTTCATTCTGCATCTGATCTATTATGCTAGTAAGGCACGAAATGTGGCCAAGAAAAATTATACAGTCATCGAACAAGCATTGCTTGCCTCAGTCTTTGCCTTTGAATTCATTCCTACTGGTTGGGAGCTAAGGTGGTCTCATGCACACAGACGATGCAGCGCTCAAATATTTGATGGCTAAAAAGGATACAAAACCAAGACTTACCAAATGGGTACTCCTCTTGCAAGAATTCAATTTTGATGTTATCGACATAAAGGGGTCAGAAAATCAGGTAGCCGATCACCTTTTTTGATTGGAAGATAAAGCTATGGTGAAGTTTGATGATGGACTTGACATCAATGATTTAGTCCCCGAGGAGAGAATTTTAGTGGCCTCACATGATCTTATACCTTGGTTTGCTGACTACGCCAACTACTTAGTGAGTGATATAGTGCCTCCTGATCGAACACCTATCAGCATCGCAAGTTTGTGCATGACGTAAAGAAGTTCTTCTGGGATGAGCCATATTTATTTCATATTTATGTGGATGGAATCATCCGTAGATGTATGGAAGAAGTGGAAATGATGAGTATTCTTGAAGCATGCCCCTCTTCATTGGTGGGTGGTCATCACATTAGAGCTCGAATTGCTTATAAGGTATTATAGTGTGGCTACTATTTGACGTCTATACATCAAGATGCCCATGATTATGTCAAGTCGTGTGATAGATGTCAAAGAGAGGGCGGTGTCTCGCAAAGGCACAAACTTCCTCTAAATCCTATTTGGTGATAGAACTATTCGACGTTTGGGGCATTGACTTTATGGGACGCTTTGTCAGCTCTCATGGTAATAAGTACATTCTGGTTGTAGTTGATTATGTCTCTAAATAGGTAGAGGTCATAGCTCTATCGAACAATGAAGATATGAGTGTTATCGGATTTCTCCGAAGAAATATTTTTTCCAGGTTCCATGCACCTCGGGCAATTATCAGTGATGGAGGTTCTCATCTTTGGAACAAACTATTCAAAGCTGTCCTTGAAAGATATGGTGTGAAGCACCGAGTGGCAGCATCCCCAAACAAATGGGCAAGTAAAAGTATCAAATAGGAAAATAAAGCAAATCTTATCCAAAATGGTGAATGTAAATTGCACTGATTGGTCAAGAAAGTTGGATGATGCTTTATGGGCCTACCGCACAGCTTTCAAAACCCTAATCAGAATGTCCCCTTATCAATTGTGTTTGGGAAAGCTTATCACCTACCAACTGAACTTGAGCACAAGGCACTATGGGCACTAAAGAAGCTGAATCTAGATTAGAATGAAGCAGCAACATCTAGATTAATGCAAGTAAATGAACTTGATGAGTTTCGACTGCGCGCATATGAGAGCTCTACCTTGTACAAGCAACGAATGAAAGTTCAGCATGATCACAGAATTAAAAATCGCCAATTTGCTCCACGAGACATGGTATTTCTTTATAACTCTAGGTTGAGGAGGTTTCCTGGGAAACTCAGATCTAAGTGGATGGGGCCCTTAAGAGTTGTACACATTTTTACGTATGGAGCCATTGAGTTAGAAAACAACGATGGTAAAACTTCCAAAGTCAATGGTCAGAGGGTCAAATTGTACATGGGTGACATGGATGAAATCAAGATAGTGGAATACTGGGACCCTGAAGAGGCATGAGCACAAAAGCTTCTTGTCGTGCCACGATAATAAATCAGACACTTCCTGGGAGGCAACCCAAGGTATGTCCCTTGTACCTCTTCTTTGCATTTTTCCTTTGAGGACAAAGTATTCTATTTTGGTGGGGTATGGGAAGTTATGGATTAAGGTGTAGTCTAAGTAGCCTGGAGTCAATAACTTCTCCTATTTTTTATCCTAAGGTTTTCTTGACGTGTTTCCTTTTCCTTATGGATGTTTAATTATATATTGAACTGACATATTTTAGGTAGTGTAGATTGTTTGTAGATACATAGTAGTATTACCTGTTGCCATATACATAGTCTTTAAATGTTTTTTAAATTATGATGGAAAATTAGGTACCCTCAAAATTTTTGAGATTGTGGTATTGATGCATTCATGCATTTTGAGTATCTGACAATGTTTGTTATGATAATATGAAGGTAAGCTAAGGTTGGAAGCAAGACCTGCGAGTCTATACTTGATTGTGTGTGTAAAATGCCAAGTCTGTTGTGAGCTTATTTTGCCGCATTCATGCATCTTGTATGAACTCAGAACTTGCCTTGTTACTTTAAGATTGGTTTGGTGATTTGGTTGATTTGGAAGGGATCTTAGGCCTTTGTTCTTTTAGTGAGACCATTTTTGCCTAAATGACCTACCAAATGATCTAGTGAATCTCTTGTTCCAAATTTTTGAGCTTCCCATGTACTCATTCTTTCTTGACACCTTGCTAACTTAACTTGTTTGATGAAATACCTTGATATTGGTCCTGGTCTATCCTTGAAAATATGACCTTGATCGAGGCTAAAATCCTAAGTTGAGGGTGGATACAATAGGTGGCCCTAGTTTGAGGCATATATATTGTGTACATCACCTCAAGCTAAAAGCCTAAGTTGATGGTTGCCTTTATTGTGGTAAAGTGACAAAAATAAGGTGGTTAGCTGGAAATGAAGGAAAGAAATGAATAACCATGAGCTGGGTGAAGAAAAAGAAAAGAAAAGTGTCTTGAGATGAAAAGATTAGCACAAAAAGAGTCCAAGATTGAGGCAAGCTGAAAAAGAGAAAGAAAGCACCTTGGGAAAGCTTGAAATAGGGGAATAAGGGTGGATTTAGTGAAAATGGTTGGGTTATGAAGGCAAAAGTGTTGGTAAACATGGTTCAAGGATAGCTTCTAGTCACTACTTGCCTAAAATGCCATACCAAAGACCCCTGAGCCTATGTTACAAGCCCTTAAGTCCTAAAGTAATCCAAATCCACTTTGTCCCCGAAAGATGAGTACAGAGGCAAGCTTATAGTGTTAGTCATTTTGCATGAATTTCATTTGTGAGAGTGAGAATGCTTCCTTATTCTCTGAATTCTAAATGCTTTTTGAGTGAGTAAGAGGGACTTCTTTTCTGTGAGGGCATCTGCACTATTTGATTAGCATATGGCTATACCAGTGATTGTGGATGGTTGATGCTCCGTAGCTTATCATAGTTGGGTTGCCAGATTCATCATCATGTTTTTGTTTTGCTTAGTAGCTTTGCAATCTGTTTTTGAAAATGATAGTTAGGTATCTGGATTAGAGTGAATGATGTATATGCCATGGTATAGCTGCAATGTATTTCTCATTGTCTGCATAGATTTTGTCGCTTGAGGACAAGCAACAATTCTAAGTTGAGGGTGTTGATGTGCTGTCAAAATACAACATATTTGATGCCTAAAACAAGCGATTTTGTGAGTTTTTAATGCGGCTTTTTATGATTTTTATGTGTTTTTGCATTGTTCTTGCAGAAAAGTTAGATTGAAATAATTTTGGAGGAAAAATATAGATTTTGCTGAAGTATAAGACATACGAATTCACCTACGACTCGTAGGGTGTTATCGTAGCAAGAAATAGAGACCAAAAAATTAGAAATTTGCCAAGGGGAGGTCAAACCTATAAGGCCATTTTACGAGTCGTAAGTCTCATTATGACTCGTATAGGTGCACTCGTAGCAGAAAATAGAGAGCCCAAACTTTGGATCAAAAACTGAAGGACTAGACTACAAGAGGAGCATACGAGTCGTAGCCCAAGAAACGACTTGTACTAGTGGGTCGTACCAGTTGAGTCCAAGATGCCAAGAACATGATACGAGACCCCAAGTATGACTCGTAGGTCACCGTACGAGTCGTACCTATGAGGCATACCAGCTACCAGCTGTCTTTTCTGTGTAAGTTTTAGGGTTAAACTTGTAACTACTATAAATACTTTAAGTTAGGATTTTATTTGGGGCATCCCAATTTTTAGACATTCAATGTGCCTTTGAATATTCTCTCAAGAATATTTTAGGGTTTTAGCAAAGTTTTTTCATTTTTCTCTTGGAAAACCAACTTTTGGGGATTGCAAATCTTGGTTTGTACTCATGTTAATCTATCAAGCTTGTGGTTTTCCATTTGTGGTGTCTTCACTGTTCATTGCTTTGAGTAAAATTCTCAACTATGTCTTGCATTTGCATTTTTGTTGGTTTTGCCTTATCCATGAGTAGCAAAGCACCCACAAATTAGGGTTGTGGAAACCATGGGTAGTTAACTTGAGATGACCTAGGTTTTTGTATTTCTATGATTGGGGTTTTGCATTTTTGTCTATTTCCCTTCATTATAATTGTTGTTTGGTGGTGGCCAACACCAAACCCTGCCTACTATCACAATCCCGACCAAGGTTGTGATGAATAGAAAAAAGGGAAGTAGATGACAGGATTCGATTGATGTGTTCTCGTCCAATCAATTAAACCTGTCCAAGGGGAGGTTGAATGGGACAATAGTTAACGGTTAGTTGGCATGCCATGGTTGTCGACCAAGCTCCAGGGCGAAATTCGACCTTCACCTTCACAAGAGGGCTGGATGAACCTAAGTTATCGTCCAACATGCGGATCTCTAATTGTAGTTATGTTATCTAGATTAATCGAGTCAACAAACCATGGAGAACACAATTCCCAAGTTGTCCCTAAAATTGAGTGTTTTCTCGCATCGTAGTATAGTGTCTATTTATTTTTATTCTTGAATCACAAACCCCCCTGCTTTTTAGAGATTTTATTTATGGATACTTCAAATGATTGGTGCTGAAGTCTTGCAGTTAAACCCTGTATTCCCTGTGGATTCGACCCTAACTTTTGGTTAGGTTAATTGTTGTGACCGCTTTCCTATTGGAGCATGAACATCATCAGGAAGCAATAGAAGAGAACTCATTCACAAACCTCTGTAATAGCCCGCTAAGCTCAAGAAACTCCTAATGTCTGACGGAGTCAATGGTCTAGGCCAATTTCTAATCACATCGGTCTTCTTTGGATCCACCTTAATACCATCTCCGACACCACATGTCCTTGGCAGGCAACCTTCCTCAAGCAAAATTCACACTTTTCATATTTAGCATACAATCTCTCCTCCCCCAGTCTTTGTACACAACCCTCAAATGAGCCCTATGCTCCTTCTCACCACGAGAATAGATCAAAATATCATTAATGAAGACCACAAAAAAGGAATCAAGATAGGGTTTCAAGACCCCATTCAATAGGTCCATAAAGATGGCCGGTGCACTGGTCAATCTAAAAGACATCACCACAAATTCGTAATCCCCATACCTAGTCCAGAAGGCTATCTTGGGAATATCACACTCCCTCACTTTCACTTGATGATACCCGGACCGAAGATCAATCTTAGAGAAATGGCTAGCCCCTTGCAAT
>JAOTQR010024163.1:0-16781 GCA_025774065.1 Solanum ossicruentum
TTAGATATAAGTTGGTTCTTCCGAGCCTTATCGGCAACGGGTGCCGGTCCGCCCTAACCAGACTTTGGGGCGTGACAGCATAATAGGGTAAGGCGTACCACCTAGTTCATAACCCCTTCATATGAGTATAAGATATTGCATAACATCGAATCATACATGAGGGTAAGTTATACAACGTAGTTCATAACCCTTTCATGTAGAAATTAGCCTTGTACTAGAGGTAAGACATATAACATAGTTCACAACCCTTTCTAGTAGGCTACACAATTCACAAGAGCATAAACCTTAGCATAAGGACTCAATAACTCATAAACAATCGAGACTTGCAAAAATCATGCAATAGGTCATAGGAAAACTTTAGAATTCTTACCAAGACATTTTATCAAACACGTGGTGGCGATATAAGGACACATGTTCAAATAATGCAAAATGAAAGAGTATGGATCATGAAATAGTGAAATCAATGCATCTTAAAGTCATGTAAATTAGCCCACCAACATCATGCTAAAACCTCATCATGGGTAACATGTAAATCATATCAAAATAGCACAATAGTTCATAGAACTCATAGCTTGAATAATGTATAGTCTCAATAGATAAGATTAATTCATAGTATAAACTTATAATAGATTTTCATGCATAATCAACAATATTTGATAAAACCCCAACATATTTCATGCTCATATTTCATAATAATAGATACTAATACGAAATACAACTTGAAATCATCCAATTTTCGTAAAATAGGAAGGTTGGACTCCATGGGTGAAAGGACCCAATGGATGAAACCCATATTTCTTGAACATGGGTTTTTTTAAATGTAGGATTGAAGGACACATTAAGCTTGAATAGAGTTCTTGAGATCTTGAATTATGCTTGAGACACTGGTATTTGGATGAAATATTTATTTATGTATTAGAGAGGGTTTTGAGATGGTCTTGAGCGATATAGAGTTGAAATAAATGGCTAAGTATAGGTGTTTTCATGCATAAATGGTCATAGGGCCAAGATCCCAATGCCTTAGGCTGAAACAAGAAAGTTAAGGAACTGACAACACTACTTTGTGACAGGTCCTTGTGCAGAGCCATCACGGAAAATTTCTGTCTCCGAAAATCTTGGGAAAATCAATTTTCGCTCTGGGACTTCTAAAATCAAGGTTATTCCCATTTCCCACTCAATTGTTTCCCCTGAAACGACTATAAAGTTGGATTCTCGATATCACACAAGGATTATGACATATATGAAAATTACGATTATGGGCATTTTTGAGGCACATTTTCGGGGCATTTCAATATCTCCCCCTTGGGAACATTAATCCCTGAATGTCAAAGAAGAATGTATAGGAGAAGAAATCATGAAGATTTCAGCCCGACATGAATGCGATAATTACATTTAAACATCATTTTCAAAAATCTAGACATGAGTGTCAAAAAATCACCATAACTTGTTACCATAAACATGAATACATGCAACATGATATGAAGGCTGAAACTTAAGAGTTGAAATCATAGAGGGGACTTAGTTTGCTATCTTAAGCTTAAATAGAGTGAAAGAGGTATGGATATCGCCTTTTCATGTCCGCTCCAGCTTCTCAAGTGACATTTTCGACTTGTCGATTACTCCAAAGAACCTTGATAAGTGTTACATCTTTTCCCCCAACCTTTCCACATGTCCATCCAATACCTCCACCAGGACCTTCTCATAGGTCAACTGACCCTTCATAATACCCACAACCTCGAAGAGTTCTATAGCACTTAGGTTACCAACACATATCCTCAACCTTGATACATGAAAGAGCGGATGAACCATATCAATTTCCCTAGGAAATTCCAATTCATAAGAAACTTTACCAATTCCTCTCAACACTCTATAAGGACCCGTTAACCTTAGCCTCAATTCCCTTTCTTGCCAAGATGGCTCACACCCTTCATGCGTGGTACATTTAAGTGAACCCAATCAGGCACACAAGCACGCATAGCCTACCTTAGTACCTAAGGACATCATCTCCCCTTAGGGTGAAAACTCTAATTTAGCATCTTCAACTAAAGCATTCAACTCTATCATGGCAGGGTCAAGGTCTTGCTTTAACTTAACCTCATCAACCAAAGAAGATTTGAAACCTTCAAAACCACATCACTACCATTCTCAACTTCATCCAACCTTATCCCTAAGCTAGTCAACTGGTGTACTTCTCTAACCACCTTTTTGTTACCCAAGATTCACAGTTATCATATTTCACAAACAACCTCTCATCCTTCAAGATTTATAACATCACCCTTAAATAACTCACAAGGTCTTCTTCATTCTAGAAATAAATCAAAATACCATCCACAAACTACCAAACACATATTAAGGTAGGGTTTGAAGACCCGATTCATGAGATCCATATACACAGTTGATGCACTAGTCAAGGATAAAGATATTACCACAAATTTCAAATGCCTACACCTAGTCCTAAAGGTTGTCTCAGGAATAACACACTCTCTCACCTTCACTTTGTGGTACTCGAATCGATGATCAATCTTAGAAAACTGACTAGCCCCTATTGGGAAGGACATTAGGAAACTCATTAACCACAGGAACCGACTCGATTGGAATGACTTTAGACTCAACACGCCTAACCTTACAAGATGCTAAGTACAACCCTTAGGGATCAATTTGGGACTTAAGACAAGAAGTCAATCTACCCTCAACTACCATTTCACAACTTCCTACTCAAGTACGGATTCATTAGGGAATTAGAATCTAACTCTATGGTTCTATAAACAATGGAAGCATGATATGCGTGTAACCAAACCACCCCAATATCCAAACCTACCATGCCAAGTTCAACAAAATCACAAGACAAGACTTTATGTAATAAGGACATAAGATAATCCCCTATATATTTTTCTTGCAACAATAGACTCACTAATGGGGGTAGACACCTAAGAGTTTCACTTTCACGACCCAAGCCTAGGGCCTATACATGACCAGTGAACAGGAAACATGAAGGAACCCCAAACAAGCCTTGTAGCACATCATTACACATCCTTGGTCACAAAAGTAATTAAAATGACAATAAAAGATAAACATGAACAAGGGAAATTGGGACTAAGTGTAGACTTCCTTATTACAAACATCAAGAAATGAGAGAGAGTCAAAGATTATAGCATAGATACATATCTTATCCGACAACACCTCTACTACATAGATAAGAGCAGGGGCCAAGACAAACAACCGAGCTAACCCTCATAATAATGACAATAGGTATTCCAAACATACAGGACATAGTCGAAATAAAAGCTTGAGAATAGACAGATATTGTCCTTGGACTCAAGGACTCACCATAAGATAACTTGAACAATCCGCCTAGCCACGAGGAGAATCAATTGGATCTTCGATTCCTACATGATGATATTATGTAGGCATATTGTATGGAATCAATAGGAGATTTGTTTCCTACATGGTGATATTATGTAGGCATAGAGTATGTGTTAGTACGAATGAATGTACTGAGTAAGTAGGATACAATACAACAACAATTAGGCATTATAGGCTAAATGCATAATAGTCCTCAATAGATAGCATAATACCAAGATGACATGTACCAATGATGGTTGATGTAAAGTTATGCTAATATAGGACTTAATACATGTGTAGCAAGTGACCACCATTAGTGCAATTAAAACACTACTACCTCCTTGGAGAGGCGAATGAGGTACAAACCCCTCAAAATGGTTAATGAGTTACCAACCCCTCAATAAGGTTACCTGGGCCTACCAGCCCCCGAGCTAGGGATTAAGGTACAAACCTCTCGATGTGGTTAATGAGGTACCGACCCCTCAATAAGGTTACCTGAGCATACCACCCCCCGAGCTAGGGACCAAGGTACAAACCCCTCAATTTGGTTAATAAGATACCAACCCATTAATAAGGTTACCCAGGCCTACCACCCCCTGTGCTAGGGACCAAGTTACAAACCCCTCGATGTGATTAATGACATACCAACCCTTCTTTAAGGTTACCCAGGCCTACTACCCCATGAGCTAAGCTTGGTCAAGTCACAACACTTTATAGAGAATACTATATACATACATTAATTCCATCTTCATTTCATCATCATATAGTAATTCAACTCATAAGACATGCATTGGACCTTCAGTTCCTCAAGAAATCATAACCACACATTTTATCAAACACATAAAAGTTCTGTAGTGTTAGTGTAAAACCATGCAATTCAAGAGTGAAATCATGCTAGTAAATTCAACATAAAACCTTCATTGGATACTTTGTAACACCCTTATATAATATATATCAAAACCTTTCATCAAACCTTTCAATGGACCTTAGATTCATAGCTCAAAACATGGTAAAACAGTCACAATTTCATAAGCCTAAACATAGGGTGCAATGATTTTAATAATAGATGAGTCCCATGAGTAAAACAACTTTAAATCATGCAATTTTGAGGAAAAGAAAGCTTGGGCATCATGATGAAAGGCAACCCATACCCTTCAGCTTTGGAGATGAACTTTATGAAGAATGGAGATGGAGAATTGAAGTTTGGTTGAATTCCTTAAGAAGTGGAGAGGGTTTTGGCAGTTGAATCTTGAGAAAAATATAAGCCTAAGTGTTTGAGTGAGTGTTAGGGAATGTTTTTGAATGATATGAGGGTGAAAAATGGCTATGTATAGGTATTTTCTCGTGTGGGAAGGATTAGGCCCAAGACTTCAAATCCTTGGATTGAAATTAAAAACTGGGACCAAAATACAATAATGGCGCGTCGTGCCAGTGACGCATAAATGCTACTGGAAATCATCACATTAAAATTTAAATTGTGAATGGTTCTCTCTAAAATCGGGGTTATACCCTTAGTCCCCTGAATTTGACCCTCTGAACAACAATATGAAGTTGAATTTTTGAAATAATGCACGGATTTTGAGATATACGGAAATACGATTCCGAGCATTTTCGAGGCACATTTTCAGGTACTCTTCGGAGTAGTTTCAATATGTCCTCCTTGGGTATATTTGTCCCTTAATGTCAAAGAAACATATATGAGATATTTAAACATGATAAATACAGCAAGATAGAGATGCAACAATGCACTTAAACATCATTTGAAGGCTCTCATCATAAGTCCAAAATCATCATCAACTTGTCAATTTAAACATGAACATATGCAATGACATGAGGGTTGAACTTAAGACTTGAGTTCATCAATTTATTATCATAATCTTGAATAGAATGCAAGAGATAAGGGTATTGTTTTTTCATGCACGCTTCCTGAGAGAGTTTTGACTAGATGAACCTTCCAATGACCTCAACTAACATCACATCCTTATCAATCAATCTTCACTCATATGTACACAACTTCTCCATTGGGCCCTCTCATAAGTTAATTCATCCATCATAACACCTATAGCTTTAAGGAGTTCTATTGCATTAAACTCACCAGAACATTCCTGCATCCTAGAAGTATGAAAAACCGAGTGAGCCATAGCCATATCCAAAGGCAATTTCCATTTGTACGTAAACTCACTAATCTCCCCCAACACTTTATGAAGACACATAAATCACAAACTCAATCAATGGAAGATGATCATCCCAACTACTCATGAACTCCATTACACAAGACTAAAGCATATCCCCAAGTAATCTCACCACTCATGAATGTAAAATTTATCATACTCTTCAGCACCTTAAGTAGTCATAACCTGTAAAAAGCGAACCAATTTCATCACCCTTTCAACCACACCCCAAAAAGAATCAAAATCCTTTCTAGTCTCGGGCTATCTAACCCCAAAATCCATGTTACTTTCTTCCTATTTCTAAGTTGTGATATTTATGTCTTGGGTTAGACCTTTGTTACATGACTCTAATTTGTTGACAACTATGACAACTGGAAAAAAAAATTTGGTAATGCCCTTCTTCATGCCTCCCTACCTATACACATCTCTTTATCTCTGTACATTTGATAGAACAGGGGTGAATGGGATAAGAAGAATCAAGGCCTTCATCAAGGATCTTCTTCACCAAGACATCAACACAAGTTACACTAAACCTACCTTGGTAACTAAGGGTACCATCTCCCCCTTGGAAGAAAACCTCCACCTTGACCTCTTTCACCAAAGCCTTCAATTCTAACAAGGAGGAACCAAGATCTTTTTTCTCTTTCATGTCATGACCCAAGCCTAGGGCCTAGATGTGATCGCCAAATGAGGAACACAAGGGAACCCCAAAAAAGACTCATAGCATATCATTACACATCCTTGGTTGCGGAAGCTAACTTGAACAATCCGTCTAGCCACTAGACGAATCATTATGAGCTCCAGTTCTTACATGGTAACATCTTATAGGCATAGAGTATGCATTAGTATGTTTGAATGTACTAAGTATGTGAGATGCAATGCAACAAGAGATAGTTATTATAATCAAAATGCATAATAAATAATAATAAGCAATGAATAGCATAATATCAATATGACATGTATGCATGATGCGTAAAGTAAAACATTCTTACAATTCATTCAACTCATATAGATCATAATATAGTAGTGTGGAATGAAACTTCAACCGACATAACATTAGACCTTTTTGGAGGAGCAACCTTTCTTATGGGAGCCTGTCCTTTATCCGATTAAGTGACGTTCCTTTTGGGAGCTGGTGCCTTTTTGTATTAAGTGAGCTTCCTTATAGGAGCTATCCCTTTTCGGATTAAGTGACATTCTTTACTGGAGCCAGTCCCTTTTTGGATTATATGAACTTCCTTACGGGAGGTCATCCATTTTCGGATTAAGTGACCTTCCTTATCGGAGCCCGTTCCTTTTTGGATTATGTGAGATTGATTATGGGAGCCCATCCCTTTTCGAATTAAGTGACCTTCCTTAGGTGAGCCTATCTCTTTTCGGATTAAGTGACCTCCTTATAGGAGCCGTCCCTTTTTTGGATTAAGTGACCTTCCTTATGGGAGCCAGTCCCTGTTCGGATTATGTGACCTTCCTTATGGGAGCCCATCCTTTTTCGGATTATGTGACCTTCCTTACGGGAGCCTGTACCTTTTCGAATTAAGCTTTTTGTTAGACCAACTCATCAAAACCAATACATTTCAACCATAAAGAAAGAACTCCTTATTTCCCAAGAATATTACAACATTGACCCAGCAATTCACATGTAATACCGTAGGTGCTTTACATGATTTAGAAAAACATATATGCATCATTTCATCATCATATAATCATCATTACATCATTCAACTCATAAAACATGCATTGGACCTGCATTTCCTCAAGTAACCCTAGTCGGACATTTCATCAAACACTTTGCAGTACTATGCAATTTAGAGATGACATCATTCAAGTAAATCCACTGTAAAATCATCAATCAACACCTTGTAACACTCTCAAGCAATATCCATTAGAACCCTCATCAAATCTTACAATAGGTCCAAGACTTATAGCTCAAAACATAGCAAAACAATCACAACTTTACATAGCTTTAACAAACACTTTCTACTAGATGGACTCTCTAAGGATCTTTAACGAACATCACATCCTTATTAATCAATATTTACTCATATTCACACAACTTCTCCACCGGGCCTCCTCATAAGTCAAATCTTCTATCATAACACCCACAACTTCAAGTAGTTCTATAGCACTAGATCACCAACATATCTACTCAAACTAGAAGCATGCAAAACTGGGCGAACCATGACCATAAGAAACTCCCATCCAAATGACACCTTACCAACTTCCTCTACAATCTAAAAGGGCTCACAACCACAACTCATTGTCAACCTTAACCCCACCGATTCCACTTGTTGCCACGAACTACCATCTTATACTTGGGAGACAACCTCCACCTACCCTCTCTTCATCCAAAACCTCCAACCCTAATAAGATGGGATCAAGGCCTTTCTTAGTCTAGATTCTCCAACCCAAGAAGACTTGGAACCAACAAGAGTACTGCACTACCATGCTCAACTTCCTCCAACCTAATCCCCTCGCTCTAGCCAAAAGATGGACCTCCCTACTCACCTCCTTGCCACTATCATCAACACATACTAGGCTACCTAGAGCACCGACCACAACATTAGCCTTACTGGGAAAATAATGCACACTCATATCATGACCCTTAAAGAATTCTAGCCACCATCTTGTTATCATTCATTAACACCTATCATATTTAGCAAACAACCTCCCATCATCAAGGACTTACAGCCTACCCTCAAAAGGATTCACAAGCTTTAATTAAATCAACACTTCAACATTAAAGACCACCATAAGCATAAGAATGTAGGACCTAAAGGCCCTATTCATGAGACTCATAAACACAACTAGTGCATAATTCAACCAAACAACTCCATCAATACTAATAAAGCTCACTCCTAGTCAAAAAAGACACTTAGGGATATCACTTATCCTTATCCTCACTTGGGGACAAAACCCATACCAAAGATCTATCTTAGGGAATTGACTAACCCATTATAGTTGACCAAATGAATCGACCATCCTCAACTATCATATTATAACCTTATGAGTTCTACACTCATTGGAAGCATGCTATGTAAGTAGCCAAATAGCCTCAAGATCTCCAACCTATCAAACTAGGGTCAACCAAGATCACAAGACAAAACTCCATGCAACAAGAACATAGGGAGATCATTATAGATCTCTTCTAGCCACTACAGATCAACGCAGCCATCCGAGACATACACTTGAATCCTATTAGGACAAAGGAATACCATAAGAAATAGCAACTTCGGGAACTATCAAATCACCTATTCATAACATTGGTCACAACGTTGGCCTTACTTTGGGTCAACTATGTCATAGCAGAAACAATAGAAGAGAACCTACTCATAAGCTCTAATAATAGCCCGCTACGACCAAAAAGCTCCTTATACCCAAAGAAGTCAAGGTCTAGGCTAATCTCTAATCAACTTTGTCTTACTAAGGTCACCTTAATACCATCTTCGGCACCACACGACCTAGGAAGGGAACCTCTTACAATAAAAATCCCTATTTCTCCTATTTAGCATCCAACCTTCTTCCTTAACCTTTGTAGTGCTACCCTCAAAAATCTCACATGCACTACCTTATTAGGGAACAAAAACCATCATATCATCACAAAAATCACCATTATTATGTTAGAGTAGGGACTAAAGATCTTACTCATGAGACTGATAGGCATAGCCAGTACACTAGTCAAACCAAAAGACACTACCCCAAATTCAAAATATTAGAAAGGACATTTCAAAGCCTCATCTACCACCACCAACTATTCTATAGACAAAACAACTTAGGTTCAATACATTTAATTCTCACAAGATGATAAATGAAACCCCTTAGAGACTAATTGTACCTTTAGACATAAAAATTACGTCGCTTGCTACCATTTGACAACCTCTAACTCAAGGATGGGCTCATTATAGATTCGAGATATAGCTTTATGGTTCCTACAACCTATGAAGACACAACATGCATGCAACCATTCCATCCCTACAATAACATCAAAATCCACCATACCAACTCCAAAAGCCATGAAGCAAGCCCTAATACAATATAACCCCAAATCAACACCTATAAACCTTCTAGCAACAATATACCGAATAAAAGGATAGACACCAAAGATCCATACAACAACTTGGGGAAACGAGAAGCTCTACTAGCAACCAAATAAAATAATGAAAGAAATAGTGAGACTCAGATCCATCAACATCAAAACCTTCAACTTACCTTCCTTTTCCTTCCTCTTTGAAGCGGCATGATAGACTAGAAGAGCATAGAACATTTGGTAGATGGGAAAGCCCTATTTCACTTCTAAAGCATGACATAGACCATGAAGAAGGAAACATTTCCTAAAATGTTTCATAGCCTCCTACTAATAGTTGTGGTGCACAACACAACCATGAATAAGATTCTAATAGACACAGTGTGTTTGACTCCGAGAATCTATCAACCTAGTGCTCTGACACCATCTTTTTCATGGCCCAAGCCTAGGGCCTAGACGTGTCAGATGAATGGAGAACCCGAGGGAACCCCAAACAAGCCTCATAGCATATCATTACACATCCTTCGTCGTGAAAGAAATATAAAACAATAGAAGAAATATGAACAAGGGGAATTGGGACTAAGGGAGAGAGATAGAGTTTAATAGTTAAATAACATAGATGAGTCAAAGCTCAAACATAGTACATAATTTATCCAACAACACCTCTAAACATACATACTTACCTGGAGCCAAAACAAAGGAATTGGGCTTACCCATATTTTCATACGTGTACAATAAACGAAAGAGAGTCTTAGTATATAGCATAAGAGAATAGTCTTTTATCTCCGAAATGGAGGACTCAACAAAGGCTAACTTGAATAATCTGTCTAGCCACAAGAAGAATCATTAGGAGCTTCGGTTTCTACATGGCAACATCATGTAGGTATAGAGTATACATTTGTATGCTTGAATGTACTAAGTATGTGAGATGCAATTCAACAAAAGATAGGCATCATAATCAAAATGCATAACAACAATAAGCAATGAATGATATAATATCAATATAACATGTATCCATGATTTATGAAGAAAACAATGTTTATAATTCCTTCAACTCATATAGATCATAATACATAAGTGTGGAAAAAAACCTCAACTGACATAGCATAAGACCTTATTGGAGGAGCAACCTTCCTTACGGGAGCCCGTCCCATTTCGGATTAAGTGACCTTCCTTACGTGAGCCCGTCCCTTTTGGAATTAAGTGACCTTCCTTACTGGAGCCCAGCCCTTTTAAGTTTAGGTGAACTTCCTTAAGGGAGCCCATTACTTGTTGGATTATGTGACCATCCTTATGGGAACCCGTCCCATTTTTAATTAACTGACCCTCCTTACAGGAGCCCATCCCTTTTCAGATTATGTGACCTTCCTTATGGTAGCCTATCCATTTTTTGATTAAGTGACCTTTGTTACAAGAGCCTGCCCCTTTTTGTATTAAGAATTTCGTATAAGTAGCTCATTAAACCATTTTATTACAACCATCAAGAAAGAACTCCTTATTTTCCCAAGAATACAACATGAGGACACAACAATTCACTTGGAATACCATAGGTGCTTTATATTATTTAGACACACATATACATCATTTTATCATCAGATAATCATTATAACATCATGCAACTATAAGACATGCATTGGTCCTTTATTTCCTTACGTAACCCTAGCCGGACATTTCAGCAAACACTTGGCAGGCGTGAAATTGTAGTATAAAACTATGCAATTTAGAGATGATATATTGCAAGTAAATCCATTGTAAAACTATCAATCAATACCTTGAAACACCTTCAAACAATATGAATCAAAATCCCTCATCAAATCATAATATAGGTCTAAGATTTATAGCTCAAAATATAACAAAATAGTCACAACATTAGAGAGGTTTAAAATAGTGTGTAGTGAAATTCATAATACGCAAGACCCATTTGTAAATAAACTTTAAATCTTGCAATTTGAGTAAATGGAGGCTTGGGTATCATGGGTGAAATGAACCCATAAAAGAAACCCACATACCTTGACCTTGAAGAAGACTTTAATGGAGACTTGAAGCTTGAAGAAATTCCTTAGATCCGGATGAGGGATTTTGGGACTTGAATATTGCGAGAAATACTAGTCGAAGTGTTTGAGTAAGTATTGGGGAATGTTTAGGATGATTTGAGGGTGAAATAAAGCTAAGTATAGGTATTTTCAAATATGGGAACCCTTAGGCCCAAACTTCAAAGTCTTGGACCGAAGTAAAAAAACAGGACCAAAATAACACTGGTTTGCATCATGAAGCGATGCAGATTACGCACTTGAATTTGCATTTCTACACAAATGAGTTCTACGAACACGAGCATAAATTCTTCATCCAAACTCAGAATTAGGTGAAACCAAGTTTGTTGGAAAGCTAATTCAAAGAACTTTAATTTGATAGATGTGGGACACCTAGTTCTTTGTGTGCTAGGAGGTACGCCCCTTTAAAGTTGACCCTCCTAAATCACATTTTTGCACTTTGTGAATTTTGATACGGTTGCTCTAAAATTCGGGTTAGACCCATTTCCCGCTCAGTTTTCCCTCCTGAACAAGAATATGAAGTTAGATTTTTGAAATAATATAACAGATTTGTAGATATATGGAAATTACAATTTTGGACACTTCCAAGGCATATTTTTAGGCACTTTTGTGGCGTTTCATTTCACCTCATCAACCAAGGAAAACACCATCAGCAACAACAATACCCCCATTAAGAACCTCTTCCAACCTAACTCCCAGTCTAGCCAATCGATGCACCTCCCTAGCCATCTCCTTATCACCACTATCAACATGATTTAGGATACCCATAGACACCCTACTCAAAGCATCCGCCACAATATTAGCCTTATCGGGATGATAAAAGATACTCAAATCACAATCCTTATGAAGTTCCAACCACCTCCTTATCTCAAGCTAAGATCACTTTAAGTGAGCATATATATATTGGAGACTCTAATGAATGGTAAATACATCAACGTGTACCCTTTATAACCAATGATGTCTAATTCAAAGCAAATACCACGGTGGAGAACTCAAAGTCTTAGATAAAATAATCCTTCCCATGCATCACAAAGTATCAAAATGTATAGACTCCTACCTAACCATCTTGCATCAACGCACAACGTAAACCAACCCAAACGACAACATAATACAAAACAAACCCTTCCACCTCATCCAGTGGGGATAACATAGGAGCGGAGGCAACTTATCCTTCCTTTGGGTCAATTTAGTCGTGGGAGAAGAAATAGAAGAGAACTCATTCATAAACCTCCAATTGTATTTCACAAAGAATAAGGAACTTCTAATATCCAAGGGAGTCAAAGGCCTAGGCCAAATTCTAATTACATACATCTCATTAGGATCAATCTTAATACCTTCCTCCAATGATACAAAACATAGGGAGGTAACCTCCTTTAACTACATTTCAAACTACACATACTTAACATACAACTCTTCTTTACCAAAGATTTGGAAAACCACCTATAAATTCACAAGCTCTAAATAAATCCATACTTCATCACTAGAGACACAACAAGCATTACAAGGCAAGGACTAAAGACCCTATTCATGAAACCCATAACCATAGCTGGTTTATATGTCAACCGACAACTCTGACACACTCAAAATGTTCACTCCTAAACCAAAACACTTAGGGATATCACCTATCCTCATCATCACTTGGGAACAAGACTCGAACTAAAGTTCATGCTTAGAGAAGTGACTAGCCCACTGTAGTTGACCAAATAGATCGACTATTCTTAACTATCATGTTACAACCTTACAAGTTCTACAATGAAAGGGGACTTAATATGCAAATAGCCGAAACACCTCAAGACCTCTAATCCAACAAACTAAGTTCAAACAAAATCACAAGGCAAGACCCTAAGCAATAAGAACATAGGGCAATCCTTAGAGGTCAATTATACCATGAGACAAGAAATGAACTTACCACTTTGCATCCACCTTACAAATCTTCACTCAAGGACAGATTCAATAGAGAATCAGAATTTACCTCTAAGGGCCATACATAGATGGGGACACAACACCAATGCAACAAATCCATCCTAAGCATAGCATCAATATCCACCACGCCAAACCCAACAAGTGACAAGGCAAAACCTAATGCAGCATAAACATGGAACAATACCTATGAAATTTCAAACAACAATAGGCTCACCAAAAGAGAGTCCGGGAAACACAAGAACCCACTAGAAACCAAAAGAATAATGAATGAATAGTTGCACACTAGCCCATCAATGCAAACACATCAAAGACAAAGGAAATTTCAACATACTGGTGGCAACATCGGGCACCTCTTCCCCTTCTTGAGCCATTGATCAACATGACCACGTTTACCTTTGTCTTCAAATTTAGGGCAATCCAAAACTTCGTAGCCCATGTCACCACACCCAAAGCATGCTCCTGTGTTCCTCCTACATATACCACCATAATTTTTTCCATATTTTAGGCATCTAGGATGAAACACCCCATCATCGCGTCCTTTACTTTTATTATGTTTTCGAGGGTAATCCTTTACCTTATGACCCAACTCTTCACAACTATAGCAAGCATTGGTACCTTTCAAGCGTAGGCCATCATTGTACAAACAATATTTTGGGAACCTAGTATAAGTCACTATACCACTACCATCTCTACATTTGGAACTTACCCCCAACACGGGCCCTCTTGGCTTCACTACCCCTCCGCTTACCATTAGAAGTCTCGGGTGAACTCACTTGTTGACCGAGGTGAGTTGCAAACTTTATCACCACTTTAGCTAATACCCATAGAGAATTGCGAACCTCCGTATTCATCATATCACCATCTTGAGTAACTTGAGATATACCATGAAATGTAATGGATAGGGGGTAGTAATAAGCCCCAGGAGACCTAACTCCATCATATGACATAGATCATAAAGAAGTAAAACATGAACACCTCACAACCTCCTATTCATAGTAGTGGCGCGCTTCAAAACTATGAATAGGACTATAATCGACGGGTGTGTTGGATGCCGAGGACCTAATAATCTAGTGCTCTGATACTACCTTTCATGACCCAACATAGGTCCTAGATGTGACCGACGAATGGGGAACCTAAAGGAACCCCAAACAAGCCTTATAGCATATCATTACATATCCTTGGTTGCAGACGCAATTAAAATCACAATAAGAGAAAAGCATAAATCAGGGAAATTGGGACTAAGGCTAGACTTCCATATCATAAACATCAAGAAATGAGAGAGATTCAAAGCTTATAGCATAGATACATATCCTGTCTAACAACACCTCTACTATATTGATAAGAGTGGGAACCAAGACAAGTAACTGGCTCACCCTCATAATAATGACAAAAGGTAGTCCAAACATACAAGACATATTCTAAATAGATAGATATTGTCCCCGGACTTTAGGACTCACCATAATATATCTTAAACAATCCGCCTAGCCACGAGTAGAATCAATAGGAGCTTCAGTTCCTACAGGGTGATATCATATAAGCATAGAGTATGCATTGTACTACGTATGTAGGATGCAATGCAACAACAATTAGGCATCACAGACCAAATGCATAATAGTGATCAATAGATAGCATAATAGCAAGATGGCATGTTAGAATGATTCTTTATGTAAAGTAATGCTAATATAGGACTTAATACATGTGTAGAAAGTGACCATCATTAGTGCAATCCAAGGCCTACCACCTCCTTTGAGAGGCCAATGAGGTACAAACCCCGCAAAATGGTTAATGAGGTACCAACCCTTCAATAAGGATACCCAGGCTTTCCACCTTCTGAGCTAGGGACAAGGGTATAAACCCCTTGATGTGGTTAATAATGTACCAATCCCTCAATAAGGTTACCCGAGCCTACCACCCCCCGAGCTAGGGACCAAGGTACTAACCCCTTGATGTGGTTAATGAGGTACAAACCCCTCATTCATTCCATATTTATTTCATCAACATATAATCATTCAACTCATAGGACATGCATTGGACCCTTAATTCCTTAAGAAACCATAATCGAACATTTTATCAAATATTTAAATAGAGTGTAGTGCTAGTGTAAAACAATGCAATTCAAGAGTGAAATTGTGCTAGTAAATTCAATGTAAAACCTTCAATGGATACTTGGTAAGGCCCTCATACAATATACATCAAAACCCTTCATCAAACCATTGAATAAATCTTCGATTCATAGCTCAAAACATAGTAAAATAGTCATAATTTCCTAAGCCCAAACACAGTGTGTAATGATTTTCATAATAGATGAGTCCCATGAGTAATCAACTTTAAATCATGCTATTTTGAGGAAATAGAAGCTTAGGCATCATGGGTGAAAGGAACCCATGAAACAAACCCACATACCTAGCTTTGGAGATGAACTTGATGATGATTGCAGATGGAGACTTGAAGCTTGGTTGAATTCCTTAAGATTTGGAGAGGGTTTTTGCACTTGAATCTTGAGAGAAATATAAGCCTAAGTGTTTGTATGAGTATTGGAGAATGTTTTTGAATGATATGATGGTGAAAAATGGCTCAGTACAAGTATTTTCTCATGTGGGAAGGTTAGCCCAAAGACTTAAAAGCCTCGGACCGAAATTAAAAACTAGCACCAAAAAATAGTAGTGGCGCATCATGCCAGTGACACGTCATGCTAGTGACATGTAGACGCTACTCGAAATAGTCACTTTAAAATTTGAAATTGTTAATCATTCACTCTAAAATCGGGATTAGACCCTTTTCCCCTTACATTTGACCCCTGAAAAAGAATATGAAATCAGATTATTGAAATAACACACAAATTTTAAGAAACATGGAAGTTACAATTCAGGGCATTTTTTAGGCACATTTTCGAACACCTTTTGGGTCATTTCTTTCACATAGCAATTCGGTACACACATGAAACATATTATCAACAAAAAGAATAATGAAAGAAATAGTGGCTCCAACATCTATCAAAGTATGTACATCAAAATCAAAAATCTTTAATATAAGATAGCGACATCGAGCACATCATCCCCTCCTTTCCTCCCTTGAACAACATAGAGCCGATTATGTTGTGGAGCGCCTCCTAGTTGACCTCCTTGAGCCCCTTGATTAACATGATCACCTTGACCTTGAGGACGACCATCCTTTCCCTTTTTTGAACATAAGGTGTAACACCCCACATTTTATATGTACTAATGCTATTTAAATAAATCATGTTATGGTTTAGTCAAATTTGCATCAATT
>JAOTQR010024204.1:0-16777 GCA_025774065.1 Solanum ossicruentum
TATTTATGGATATGTATGTATGTATGTATGTATTTATATGTATATATATTCTCAATATGGCATGCATGGGCGATGCTAATAAAACATACTTGTAAATCCTTCATCTTGCACATATACACAAAGACACACACACACACACACACACACACACACACACACACACATACACACACACACACACACATAGCATACATATGTGTGGGAAGTGACCTCAACTGACATAGACCAAGTAGCTACAACTTGGAATCCAAGGCATGACACCCCCTCAACAAGGTGGAACGAGCATGAAACCACCAAACTAGGTTTGTTCTACTTGCCAAGGCAAACAAAACATGATAACATAGCTAGATGGATCGTCTAGTATATAAGGGTAATAACGATAATCCTATGGTGGCACATAGTTTAGAGACAAAAGACTTTATATAAGGACTCCTTGAGTGGAGCCCATCTTAATCCTCAATCGGTGCCAAGTCAAATCCCACAGAATACTTGAATTAATTAATTATAACTTGTATAGCTTGTATGAAGCCTGGAAACATGATATGAATAACTGTTGAAACATGCTTGTCCTCTAATTGTGAGCATTGAAACATAAGAGAAGATCATAATCATACATGAACCCTTGCTTTAATATAAATGGTTTACAAGAGGTAAAACCCTTGAAATAGGTCTTAGCTTGTGACTTGTAAAATCATAGATAATTTTCACGAATTTAATACATACATGAAAGTCCTTAATCATCATATAGTCAGTTGACTTGTAAATCATGAAATAGATCATCAATAACTTGAGAATTCTTGATTTGACATTTTATCAAACACTTTGTGGGTTTATGATACTAGTTCAAAATCATGCATTTGAGTGTGAAATAAGATAAGAAAACTTAATTCAAATCAACCCACCAATCATATATTAAAATCCTTATTTAGGGTACCTCGAAATCCACCATCAAAACTCATGTTTGATCATAGTTTCATAACTCAAAACATGCATAGTCTCTATAGATATAATCAAATCATAATATAAGATTGAAATAGATAGTCATGCATAATCAATCAATATTTCATTAATCCCTAACATGATTCATGCTTATAATTCATTATAAGAGATACCCATAGGTAATACAACTTAAAAATATACAATTTTTATATGAAGGAAGATTGGGCTCCATGGGTAAAAGGACCTAATGGATGAAACCCACATACCTCAAACTTAATTTTGCTTAAGATGAGCTTGAAGAGAACTTAGAGCATGAAGAGAATCCTTGAGTTCCAAAGTTAAGCTTGAAATCCTTGAAATTTGAATGAGATATTTGGTTAAGTTTTGGAGAGATTTTTGTGAGGGTTTTGAGTGATATAGAGTTGAAAAATGGCTAAGTATGAGCGTTTTCACGCATAAATGGGCATAGGGCTATGAGCCCCAATGCCCTTAGGTGCATAGGAAAAATTGATGAAAAAGTTGAACTGATCCGCGATGCAGATCCATCGCAAAGGAAGAATTTACAATAATTCGCGCCCCAGGCTCGTTGTACCCTGGGCGCAGACACACACTATTTTATGAAAATTAGCAAAATTATTTTTTGCTACGGGTCTTTTCAAATCCAGGTTATACCTATTTCCCACTTAATTTACCCCCCAATTGAGAATATAAAGTCAAAGTTTTGATATCACACACAGATTTTGAGATATATGGAAATTATGATTATGAGCATTCTGAAGCACATTTTTTTAGGGCATTTCACCTATTCCCAAGAGAGATAACTTTAATTATCTTGGGTCCATCATCCAGAGTAGTGGCAATATCGATGATGATGACACATCGTATTGGAGCAGCATGGACAAAATGGAGGCTTGCCTCTGGAGTATTATGTGATAAGAAGATACCACCTAAACTCAAAGGTAAGCTTTACATAATGGTGGTTAGACCATCTTTATTGTATGGGGTGGAGTGTTGGCTAATAAAAAATGCGTATGTCCAGAAAATGCAGGTCACAGAGATAAAGATGTTGAGATGGAAGTCTGATCATACTAGGAGTGATAAGATTAGGAATGAGACTATTCAGGAGAAGCTAGAGATGGCCCTATGGATGATAAGATAAGGGAAGCGAGACTGTGATGGTTTGAACATATGCAAAAAAGAGTACCAATGCTCTTCTTAGGAGGTGCAAGAGGCTAGATTTGGGAGTTACATGGAGTATAGATAGATCGAAGAAGTATTGGGGGGGAGGTGATCAGATAGTTTATGGCGAACTAGATCTCACGAGGACATGACCTTAGATAGAAAGAAGTAGAGTTGTGAATTAGAGTAGTAGGCTAATAAGGTAGTAGGGTAGGTAGATGTATGGCCTTGGATTATAGTAGGGTAGTAGGAACAGTCGTATTTTTATATACTATGTTGTTGGTATTTATCAAATATATGTTGATTTTATCGTATTTACACACTATCATGTGTTTTTTTTGTTAGTCGTTCTTTCTGTTTCCTTTCCTTTTACTTTTTTCCTTATTTAGTTTATTTTACTTAAGGATTTTTTAGAAGAGGGTTTCTAATAAATAACCTCTCTACTGAAATGACCCAAAAGTGCTCGAAAATGTGCCTTAGAAATGCCCATAATCATAATTTCTATATATCTCAAAATCCGTGCGTGATATTGAAAATCCAACTTCATATTCTTGTTCAGGGAGCAAAATTGAGTGAGAAATGAGTATAGCCCAAATTTTAGAGGACCCATAGCAAAAAAAGAATTTTGCGAATTTTGAAATTCCAGTGACGGTCCGCGTTGGTACAGTGACGCATCGCAGTCTCAGACCAGTGTTAATTTTTGCCAGTTTTGTCATTTCGGTCCAAGGCCTTTGGGTCTTGGGCCTAAGTCTTCCCATACGTAAAAAAACTTATACTTAGTCATATTTCACCTTCATATCATACATGACATTCCCTAATACTCTCTCAAACACTTAGACAAATATTTCACTCAAAATCAAAGGTCAAAACTCATTTAGAGATTCAAGGAATTCAATCAAACTTCAAGTTCTCATCTCAATCTTCATCAAGGAATTCTCCAAAGTTGAAGTATGTGGGTTTCAACCATTGTGTCCTTTCACCCATGGTGCCCAAGCTTCTTTTTTTACATAAATTTCATGTTTCTAAGTTGATTTACTAATGGGTCTTACTATGATTTTTGCTATGAACTATGTTGGGGTTTCATAAAAGTGTGACTATTTAAGCATGTTTTGGGCTATGAAACTATGATTTATCTTGAGATTTGATGAAGGGTTTTGATGTATATTGCATGAGGGTATTACTAAGTGTTGGTGGTTGATTTACTTCAAGGTTTCTTTCATGATATTACTCTTTTATTGCATGGTTTTATACTAGCATGACACACCCGCCAAGTGTTTGATAAAATGTCCGATTTTGGATTCTTGAGCTATTGATGATCTATTGTATGCCCTATGATTTTAAAGACTTTATGATGATAAAAGGAATTTTTCTAAGAGTCATTTCCATGAAACGTACTTATAGAATTGTAAGTTGACCAATCACCTAGTTGAGGAGGTGATGCCTCAATCACCATGGGTGGTAGGGTGAGATGACCACCAATCAATTACGGGATTGATACATGAATCACCATGGGTGCTAGGGTGATACAACCACAAACCAATTGAAGGGTTGATGCCTAAATCACCATGGGTGGTAGGGTGACATAACCAACTAATTGAGGGGTCGATACCTCAATCAGCATTGGTGGTAGGGTGATATAACTACCAAGCAATTGAGGGGTTGATACCTCAATCACCATGGGTGGTAGGGTGATACAACCATCAACCAATCGAGGGGTTGATACCTCAATCACCATAGATGGTAGGGTGTGAAAATCTATCATTATGTTGGTTTCTTCTTACATATGCAATACGTTCTATAGAAGCATGTTTTACTTCAAGCATCATTCATACATGTCATATTTATATTAGGCTATCTATTGCTTATGATAATTTATTTTGCCTACATTTCCTATATTTTGTTTCATTGCATTCTACATACTTAGTACATTCAAACATACTAACGCGTACTCTATGCCTACTTAATGTTACCATGCAGGAACCGGAGCCCCACTTGATCATCTTCCTCCTCCACGTGGCTTGTACTATCTTCTCAAGTATATGTGTTGAGTCCTCATCTTTGAGGATGATACTTTTTGTTCTTATGTTATGCCAAGTCTCTCTTTCTTTTATTATATGCTTTCAACTGTAGGGGTGAGCTTGGAAAGTTATCTTTGCCCCACTAAATTCTAAGTTTAGAGGTGTTGTTGGATAAGTTATGTATTATGGTTGATCATTGACTCTTTTGATGGTTTGTGCTATGAAAGACTTCCCTTAGTCCCTTTTCCCTTATTTGCACTCTCTTGTTGTTGTTTAATTGCTTCCGCGGTCAAGGATGTGTAATGATATGTTAAGAGGCTTGATTGGGGTTCCTTCAGGTTCCCCATTCGTCAAGCCATGTTTAGGCCCTCGGATTGGGTCATGAAAAACTTGGTATTAGAGCACTAGATTGTCAATGGTCCTCGGCATCCAACATACTATGTCGATTAGAGTCTTATTCATGGTTGTGAAGCGCACCACAATTATGAATGGGAGACTGTGAGGTGTTTTAGGAAATGTTTCACTTCTTTATGATCTACATCATGTGGTAAAGTTAGGTCCTCTAGGGCTTATTACTAATTCCTAACCATTACATTTCAGAATATGTCTCAAGCTGCTCAGGATAGTGACATATCGAATGCGGAGGTTCGTAATGCTCTATGGGTATTGGCCAAGGCCAGGACCGCCCAACTCAACTGATTGGTGGGTACACTTGAGACTTCAAATGGTAAGAGTAGAGAGGGAAAATCCAAGAGATCATGAGTTAGAGCTAGGCATCTATATGCCACTTATCCTAGATGCCTAAGGTGTGGGAGTAAACACAATGGCACATGTTTGGGGAACACATGTGCATGCTATGGGTGTGGTGAGATGGACCACAAGATAGTTGATTGTCCATATGCTTCAAAAAGGAGAAGTAAGGAGTCCAAGAAGACTTGGTATGAGGGTGATTTCCCGAGTGCTAAGAGTGAGCGTCTCTAATAAGATCATGAATTTTAAGGCCAAGGGTCCTCTAGTGCACCAAATAAGAAGGTTGCTATTGATGGAATGATTAACACGAGGTTCCAAGGTAGCAATGATGGGATGACTAAACCTAAGTTCCATAGTTGTGGGAAGACCCATGGTGGTCCATGCTTAAGGAAATCCAATGCTTGTTATGGTTCTGGTAGTGATGGTCCACAAGGTTGTTGATTGTCCACGTATTCGAAAGAGGTGTAAAGGTGGTCGATCTCAAGAACAAGATAGTCATGTTGATCAAGAGACTCCGGGAGGGGATGAGGCGCCCGATGTTGCTACTGGTAAATTGAAGTTTCCTTTGACCTTGTTGTGCATGCATTGATAGGTTCGGGTTCCACTATATCTTTCAGTATTCCTTTTGTTGCTAGTGCGTTTCATGTGTGCCCCGAATTGTTATGTGAACTTCTCTTTAGTGTCTACCTCATTGATGAACCTATTGTTGCTAGAAAGTTCATAGAGATTGTACCGTGTTTATATTGCATTCGTTCTTACCTTATGACCTTGTTGAGTTAGGTATGGTGGATTTTGATGTCATACTTGGGGTGGATTAGTTGCATGCATATTGTGTCTCCGTTGATTGAAGGACCCGTAGAGTTAGATTCCAACTCCCTAATGAACTCGTCCTTGAGTGGGGGGATTGTAAAGTGGTAGTGAAGGAGTAAGTTCAATTCTTATCTTAAGGTCTAATTGAGCTCTAAGGGTTGCATTTATCATCTTGTAAGAGTTAGGGGTGATGAACCTAATTCATTCCTATTAAGTTGATTATGGAGGTTAATGAGTTTTTAGTGTCCTTATCGATAATTTAAATTTGTGGTAGTGCCTTCGAGTTAGGCTTATGCACCAACTATGTCTATAGGTCTCATGAATATAGCCTTTAAACCCTAAAATGATTGTTTGTGGTGGTCTTTATTGATAATAGTTTGATCTATTCCTATAGTGAGTAGGATCATGTGAGTTGTTTGAGGGTGGTGCTACTAAAATTGAGGGAAAAGAAGTTGTATGCTAAGTATGAGAAGTGTGAGTTTTGATTGCAAGAGGTTGCCTTCTAGGTCATGTGGCATCAGGGGATGGTATTAAGGTGGGTCCTAAAAGATTGAACTAATTAGAAATTGGCCTAGACCTTTGACTCCATCTGACATTAGAAGTTTCTTGGGCTTAGCGGGTCATTACTGAAGATTTGTGAATGGGTTCTCTTCTATTGCTTCTCCTATTACTAAGTTAACCCAAACTAAGGCAAATTGGAGTGGATCTATGGGTGTGAAAGGAGTTTCCAAAATTTGAATGATAAGCTTGTGTCTGCCTCCTATCTTGTCTCTACCACGAGGGTTGGAAGGGTTTGTTACATATCATTATTCCTCAAGAATTAGTTTGAGTTGTGTTTTGATGCAAAATGGTAAGGTGATAGCCTATACTTCTAGACAACTCAAGGTGCATGAAAAGAATTATCCTACTCATGATCTTGAATTGGTCACCGTGGTATACATTTTGAAAAATTTGGCGACGTTACTTGTAGAGGGTGCATGTTGATGTGTTCAACAATCATAAGAGCCTCCAATGTGTGTTCAGTCAAGAGATCTTAACTTGAGACAACGAAGGTGGTTAGAGCTTCTTAAGGATTATGATATGAGAGTGCATTATCACCCCGATAAGGCTAATGTTGTCGCTGATATTTTGAGTGGGGTGTCTATGAGTAACCTAGCTCATGTTGATGTTGGTGGCACAAAAGTGTCTAAAGAGGTCAATCGGTTGGCTAGATTAGAAGTTAGATTGGAAGAGGTTGATAATGATGGCGTTGTGGTTGTTAATGTCTCTAAATCTTCATTGATTGAGGGAATTAAAGAAAAGCAAGATCTTGATCCCTTAATAGAATTGAAGGCCTTGGTGAGGGAGGGCAAGGTGGAGGTTTTCTCCCAAGGGTGAGATGGTGCCCTTAGATACCAAGGTAGGTTGTTTGTGCCTTGTGTGTATGACTTGAGGAAGAGGATTCTTGATGAGGCTCATAATTCTTTCAATTCTATTCACCCCAGTTCTGCAAAGATGTATAGAGATTTGAGGAAAGTTTTTTGATGGGGTGGTATGAAGAGGGATATTGCTAAGTTTGTATCTGGTTTCCATAATTGCCAACAAGTCAAAGTTGAACATCAAAGGCCGGGTGGCCTAACCTAAGATATAGAGATTCCTACTTGAAAGTGGGAGGAAATTAACATGGCTTTGTGGTTGGGTTGCCTAAGACTATAAAGGGATTTAATTCTATTTGCGTCTGGTTATCTTGAAAAGGGAAATGAGTCTATGGCTTGTGGGTCCTTATAGAGTGTTGAGGAGGATTGACAAGGTGGCCTATGAATTGGAGTTGTCTAATGACATTAATATGGTTCTTCTGGTTCTACATGCATCTAGGTTGAGGAGGTGTGTTGGTGACTGAAGTACTATAGATATCTTTGAGGTTGTGGGTGTTGTGGAGGATAAGTTGGCTTAGGAGAAGTAATATCCATACCCCCTTCATTCTATTCAAGCTTATGATACCAAATCAAGTCCTTTTAATGATTTTAAGTCTCAAGTTTCAGCTCTCATGTCATTTGCAGACATTCATGTTTAATTGACAAGTTCATGGTGATTTTGACACATATGTTGGGATTTTTTAAAAATAATGTTTAAGTGCATTATCTTTCTTACGTCTCTTATATACGTTTCTTTGAAATTCAGGGATTAATGTTCCCAATGGAGAGATATTGAAATGACCTCAAAAAGTGCCCGAAAATGTGCCTCGGAAATGCCCACAATTGTAATTTTCATGTATCTTAAAATGCATGCATGAAATCAAAAATCTGACTTCATATTCTTGTTCAGGGGGAACAATTGAGTGAGAAATGGGTATAACCCAAATTTTAGAGAACTCATAGCGAAAACCTATTTTGCAAATTTTGAAATTCCAATAATGGTCCGCATTGGTACCGTGACGTACAACCATCATGGACCGATGTTAATTTCAGTTAGGTTATTTCAGTCCAAGACCTTTGGGTCTTCCCATAAGTAAAAATACCTATACTTAGTCATATTTCACCTTCATATCATACAAGACATTCCCCAATACTCTCTCAAACACTTAGACAAATATTTCACTCAAAGTCAAGGGCCAATCTCATTTCCAGATTCAAGAAATTCAATCAAGCTTAAAGTTCTCATCTCAATCTTCATTACGGAATTCTCCAAAGTTGAGGTATGTGGATTTCAACCATTGGTCCTTTCACCCATGGTGCTCAAGCTTCCTTTTTACATAAATTTCATGTCTCTAAATTGATTTACTTATGGGTCTTACTTACTATGAATCTGACTATGAGCTATGTTGGGGTTTCATAGAAGTGTGACTATTTAAGCATGTTTTGAGCTATGAAACTATGATCTATCTTGAGATTTGATAAATGGTTTTGATGTATATTGTATGAGGGTATTACCAAGTGTTGGCGGATTGATTTATTTTAAGTTTTCTTACATGATATCACTCTTGAATTACATGTTTTTTACTAGCATTATACACCTGCTAAGTGTTTGATAAAATATCTAGTTTGGATTATTGAGCTATTGATGATCTATTGTGTGACCTATGATCTGAAAGACTCTATGATGATGAAAGGAATATTTATAAGAGTCGTTTCCATGAAAAGTACTTATAGTATTGTAAGTTGACCAATCACCTAGTTGAGGAGGTGATGCCTCAATCACCATGGGCAGTAGGGTGAGACAACCACCAACCAATTGAGGGGTTGATACCTGAATCACCACGAGTGGTAGGGTGATGCAACCACCAATAAATTGAGGGGTTGATACCTGAATCACCACGGGTGGTAGGGTGATACAACCTCCCAATTGAAAGGTTGATACCTTAATCACCATGGGTGGTAGGGTGATACAACCCCCAACCAATTGTAGGGTTGATACCTCAATCACTATGGTTGGTAGGGTGATACAACCACTAACCAATTAAGGGGTTGATACCTCAATCATCATGGGTGGAAGGTGATACAACCACCAACCAATTGAGGGGTTGATACCTCAATCACCATGGATGGTAGGGTGTAACAAGCCATCATAATGTTGATGTCTTCTTACGTATGCAATACGTTCTATAGAAGCATGTTTTATTTCAAGCATCATTCTTACATATAATATTGCTATTAGGCTATCCATTGCTTATGATATTGTGTTTTGCCTACATTGCCTATATCTTGTTGCATTGCATCTTACATACTTAATACATTCAAACATACTAATGCATACTCTATGACTACATTATGTTACAATGTAGGAACCGGAGCCCCACTTGATCCTCCTCCTCCTCTGTGTGTCTAGTACTATCTTCTCAATCAAGTGTAGTGAGTCCTAATCTCGGAAGACGATATCTTTTGTTCTAATGTTATGCAAAAACTCTCTTTCTTTTATTATATACTTTTGACTATGAGGGTGAGCCCGGAATGTGGTCTTGGCCCCCACTACATTCTATGTTTAGAGGTGTTGTTGGACAAGTTATGTATTATGCTTGAGCATTGACTATTTGGATGGTTTGTGTTATAAAAGCCTTCCCTTAGTCCCTTTACCCTTATTTCTACTCTCTTATTGTTGTTTATTTGCTTCCGCAATCAAGGATGTGTAATCATATGTCAAGAGGCTTGATTGGGGTCCCTTTGGGTTCTTCATTCGCCCTGTCATGTCTAGGCCCTAGGCTTTGGTTGTGACATCTACCTCGGGAGGTAGTGGTAAGGTCTGCATACATTTTACCATCTCCAGACCCTACTTGTTGGATTCCACTGGGTATTTTGTTGTTGTTTTGTATGAAGAATATGGAAATTTTTTGGTCATCAATTGGATCCATAATTAGTTATGATGATATGTGTCTTATAGATAGTGCTACAACACATACTATCTTAAGAGATAAGAATTATTTCTCTTATTTTATTATGAAAGAAGCTAATTTTAATGCAATTTCTAGCAGCACAAAATTAATTAAAGGCTCCAGAAAATCCCTTATAACATTTTTCTAATCTTTATGAAGAATATGAAATTTTTTCAGTCATCAATTGAATCCAAAATCAGTTATAATGATAAATGCCTTATAGATAGTGCTACACCACATTCTATTTTAAGAGATAAAAATATTTCTCTTATTTGATTATAAAAGAAGCTAATGTTAATACAACTTCTGGTAGCATAAAATTAATTGAAGGCTTCGGAAAAACTAATCTAATCCTTATAAAGGAAAAAATTTAACAATTGATGAAACATTATATTATAGTAAGTCTCAATGGGACTTATTAAGTTTTAAAGACATTCGCTAAAATGGCTATCATAATAGACTATAAAAGATGAAAAGAATGAGTATTTTTATATTACTACAGTGTTGTCAGGTAAACAAATTATATTTGAAAAATTACTTGCTCTATCATCTGGCTTATACTACACAAGTATTAGCATGATAGAGACACATGCCATAGTAAATCTAAGGTTTACTAACTCAAATGATAGGATTATTTGGCATGACCGGTCGGGCCATGCAGATTCTAATATGATGCTAAAAATAATTGAGAATTCACATGGATATTCTTTGGAAACCCAAAAGATTCTTCAGTTTAAGAAATTTTCTTGTGCTGCACGTTCTAAAAGCAAATTAGTTACGAGGCCATCAATAATCAAAGTGGGAATTGAATCCCTAGTATCTGTGGAACATATACAGGGTGATATTCATGGACCCATTCACCCATCATGTGATCCATTCAAATATTATATGATTTTGATTTATGCATCTATAGGATGGTGACATGTATGCTTATTATCAACCCGCAATGTGGCATTTGTGAGGTTATTTGACCAAATAATAAAATTACGAGCAAAATTTTCAGACTATGCAATTAGGACAATTCATCTTTGTAATGTTGGTGAATTTACATCCCAAGATTTTAATGATTATTGTATATCAACTAGGATAACAATTGAGCATCCGGTTGCTCATGTTCATACTCAAAATGGTTTAGAGGAATCATTGATGAAACGTCTCCAATTAATTGCTAGACCAATGCTTATGAGAATAAAACTCCCTACTTCATTACGGGGTTATGCTATTTTGCATTTAGAAAATCTTATGCGTATGTGATGCACAAGTTATCATAAAGTCTCCTCATTACAATTTTCTTTTGGTCAGGAGCCGAACATTTTACATCATAGGATATTTAGACGTGTGGTACATGTTCCAATTTGTTCACCCCAACACATAAAGATGGATCCCCAAATATGGTTGGGGATATATGTTGGGTATGAATCTCCTTCTGTTATAAAATATTTAGAATATATGATTGGAGATTTATTCATAGTAAGATTTGCAGATTGTCATTTTGATGAATCAATATACCCAACATTAGGGGGGAAAATAAACAACTAAGAAAAGAGATAGGTTGGAATGCATTGTCAATATAACATTTAGATTCTCGAACAAGTAAATGTGAACAAGAAGTTCAAAAGATAATTCATTTGCAGAATATTGCAAATCAACTGCCATATGCATTCACTATCCTATCAAGAGTTACTAAATCTTATATTCTAGTTGCTATGCTCCAATTTTGGTTGGTGTCCGAATATCACAATTAATTATTGCAAATAATTCCAAACAACGGTTAAAACATGGTAGACCAATCGATTCCAAAGATAAAAATCCTTGAAAAAGGAAAGGAGTAAATAATCAAGATGATCATAATATAAAAAAACTTACTCAAGAAGAGCAAGGAGACATATTAATTGATGAATCCTTAGGGAAGGTTCGGGCACCTGAAAATAATGAAGAGATCTTAATAAATTATGTTTCATCGAGAAAAATATGTAGTTGAAATAATATAATTGTAGATAGTATTTTTCCTTATAATGTTGTCGATGTAATAGTGCAACAAAAAGAGGATCTTGAACCAAAATCTATCGAGGAATTTAGATAGAGATATGATTGGCCGAAATGAAAAGATGCTATTCAAGTTGAATTAGCTTCGCCTGAGAAATAGAAAATTTTTGGGCCGATAGTATGAACACCTGAAGGTATAAATCTAGTAGGGTACAAATGAATTTTTTTACAAAAATAAAATGAGATAAATGAATTCATAAGATATAAAGCATGACTTGTGGCACAAAGATTTTCACGAAGACCTGGAACTGATTATATGGAGATATTTTCCTTTGGTGGATGCAATCACTTTCAGATATCTTATAAATCTGACAGTTCATGAAAAACCTGACATGCATCTAATGAATGTCATCATAGCTTATTTATATTTCTCATTAGACAGCGACATATATATGAGAATACAAAAAGGATTCAAAATACCTGAAATACATAAAGATTTCCAAGAAACATGTTCAATAAAACTTCAAAATCTCTATATGGATTGAAGCGATCAGGACGCCTGTGGTAAAATCGCTTTAGCGAATACCTATTAAAAAAGGGTGAATGACTCAATTTTTCCTTGCATATTTATTAAATGTTGTATATGTTGATGACTTAAATATAATTGAAAACTTGTGAAGAGCTTTAAAATTAAAGGCAGTAGAATGTCTGAAAAAGGAATCTGAACTGAAAGACAGTGGAAAGATAAAATTTTGTCTTGGACTACAAATTAAGTATTTTACAAATGGTGTATTTATTCATCAATCAACATATACCAAAAATTTTTAAAAAGATTTTATATGAATAAAACACACCCATTAAGTGTCTCAATGGTTGTGAGATTTAGATATTAATAAAGATCCATTTCGACCTTATGAAAACAAGGAAGAGCTCATTGGTTATGCAGTACCATATCTCGGCCAGATATCTCCTTTTCTATACATTTATTTGCAAGATTTAGTTCCTACCCAGAACGGAGACACTAAAAATGATATTAAGCATATATTCATATATCTTCAAGGAAATATTTGTAACACCCCTCATGTTGTTAGGCCAAGAAATTTGAAGCATAGAAAATTTGATGATGGATAGGTTTTATGAGCTAGTCATGCCCCATATACGGACCTACGACCTGTAGATGGTATTATGGAAAGTGCCCAGTGAAAATGAAAATTGAAGAATTTTTAGAAGTCAATACAAATTAGCAGACGAGCCCATATGTTTCCTCACGACCCATAAGTAGGCCCATTGGTGGAGGCTCTAAGGAACCAAAATTTGTCTAAGTTTGGGGTCTTTCTACAAAGGTTTCTACATCTTGTATGTTTTTTTATCAGCTGTAAGAAGTTGCAATTTTAGTACCTCAACTTTTATGATACCCTAACCTATAAGTCGAGCTATGATCCATAAGCTTATCCATAGCCCGTAAGCGGGGTTTTGTGGGTGACTTCGGCAGTTTTTAATGAAGGGTTTTTTGACTTTTCCAATCCATCTAAGTCCTATAATACGTCATTTTGACTATTTTAACTACCATAACTAACTTAACCTCTATAAATTCCTCTTCCTAATCCATTCAAAGCTTTTTATTCACAAAATTCTCTCAAGAGTTTTCAATAATTCTCTCTCTAAGTCAAAGGTTCCATTAGAGCTAAAGTCGAAGGTCGGATTAAGCATTTTCAGATTTTGTTCTCCAATTCTAAGGTTCTACTTAAGGTATGTAGGGTTTCATTCATAAATTAGTTTCATCCATGAAGCCCAATCCAAAATCTCTTTTTTTTTTTTAAATCAAAATTCATGATATTTCTTATGGATTTTAAGCTATGATTTCTAAAGCATGGATTATAATCCCTATATGATGTTGATGACCAATTGTGCATGATTTATAGTGAATTTCATGATTTATATGATTTTCAAGAAAAAGTAAGTGATTTCAAAGTATGCATGATTAGGGATTAGTGATTTGATGTGTGTTCTTTGTTAATGATTTAATTTGATTTAAATCGCATGCACTACAAAAAACAAAGAATTTTAACTACCATTTCTTAGCAAAGGAAAATAAATTCAGTGATTATAAATACACTTGTAGTGACCAAATTTTTTTTGGTTGTTATAAATATACTTTTAGCAGCTAAATTTTTTTTGATCGTTATAAATATACTTATAGCGACCAAATTTTTTTCTGATCATTATAAATACACTTATAGGAATATATTTTTTTCTGGTCGTTATAAATATACCTAGAGTGACCAAATCGTTTTCATGTCATTAAAGATAAATTTTAATCCAACATTGACTAGGGGACAAATTCGATTATTAAAAAAGCATAACATTCCATTGTTAAAACATATTAGTTAGTGTAAAAATATATTTTAATTAATATAAGTGTAAAGAGATCAGACCAAGTCATGTTATAAATATAACAAGTGGTATTTTGTTAATCATTCCTATCACGCCACATGAGGGTACCCAAGACGTGACCAACACCCAGAGACTATTTCTAGTCCCCAGGCGAACCACTTGGCCTCATTATAATCATTCAATCAATAAACTCTATTAATTAGCGGATGACATAAGGAAGTGAATGGTACATCTATCTAATCTCAAGGCAATATATAATAAATGAAAGGCTAGTGGAAAGAACTAGCTCAACAAGTCTTAGCAATCAACATTGACTCTAGTCTATGAAGCCTCTATCACTATCAAGTGGTGTCAATGACAGATCCATAACTATCTCAATCAAAATAAAGCTAATCAATTCTGACTCTAAAGAAAGACAAAATCAATAAAATGAATCCTCCGAAGTAAGGGAGGCTCATCAATCAGCTGAACGTCCAACATGCTCAACGATGCCCATGTTGATGATCTCTATCTCGTGTATCTACATCATAGAATGATGCAGCACCAGAGTGATGTCAGTTGGTGGAATGTATAGTATGTAAAATAGCTGAATGAAACTAAAATAGATAGAACGATGCAGAAAGAATAATCAACTCAATATAGAAATCAATCAATATGTCAAATGTCTATTTAAAGCAAGAATAAAGAGTAGAAAAGTTACCGATCCGTCAATCAACTTATCAATAAAATCAAACTCGTCTTAGAAGGACTCATCTCATCATATCTTGACTCAAAGTACTCAAGGTAGGAACTTTCTGTGAGTTTCTATTATTTAACAACAATCACTTATGAGCCAGTGATTGTATAACAATCACGCTGATGTTGACACAGTCTTCCGTACTTTCTAAGTAGACAACGAATCAAAACCATAATGGATATGGACAATCAACTGATCAAGTCCTACTATTTCAGGACAATAAGGTGAGGACCTGGCCGACTCTAACAGACTTAATCCATAGAATGAGAACTTGTCCAAGTCTAATAGACTTGGGCCTCGAGTGAGAACTTGTCCGACTCCAATGGACTTAGCCATCAAGATTGGGACTTGTCTGACACTAATGGACTTAGTCCACCCCTATGCTTGGCTATATAGTTTGACAAGAGCGAGTTGGATTAACTCATACACTTTTGGTGCTTGATACTCCTCCTAAGACTCAATGATCATAAGACATTTAATCTCATCCAATCATCATCAATCATCACATCTCAAATCAGCCTCATAGAGGCACTTATCATTCAATCACTCCCACAGGGACTCTTGTCATCACATCAATCACATCTCAAACAATAAGTACGGCTTAGAAAAATCATCAGGGAATTATCAAATAGAAAAATCATCAGAGTTCATTTATTGAGACTCATGGACCATCAAACACTATAAACCTATCAACATTCTCACATTCACAATATCTATCAGCATTCTCAATCGAGGCTCTAGACTCAATTCCTATCTTCTTTCATGAATGCTTTTAATAATGAACATATAAGGTTTATATAATATCTCATGATAAATACTCAATTCAAGAAAACAAGTTTGATGATGATCATCAATGTATGAAAGTACATATAATAAATATAATTTCTCAAGAAAATAATCAAGAATCATGTATGTAGACTCAAGAACTTTCAACTCATTTCTGAGACCGTCTATGGGGCACATGAGAGAACAATCTCGTTCTTTTAGTTTAGCCTTATATACCTGGGATGAAGCTTTAATGATCAATCTTCAAGAATCCTCTTACAATTTCCCCCAATCAAGTTTCTCTCTTCTCTTCTCTCAAGCCCTAATCTTTCAAGTGTTTAGAAAAGGACTTAGAATGGGGTTGGAGACCCTATTTATACCTCAAAATGACCTTATTTGATAGTGTTTTAAGTTTAGGAGGGGTTAGGAATTGATCGCAATGTCCCTCAAAATAAAAGAAAAAATTTCAACTTCAGAATGCCCATTCTGCAAGGTGGACAGGGCACACACTAGTGTATTTTTTGATTGAAAAGTCAAAACGTTTTGAAAAAGTAGTTTTTCTATGAAATACACATAAATCGCATTAACGAAATTTATTTTGTGTTTAATTTTTTTTAAATCGCTTTCTGATAAACTTTTCCAATTCTCATAAAAAATATTTTTAAAAAATATAAGTGTAGGTCCGCGTCCCAGCGCGTCGTACCTTGACGCACACCGACACTGTTTTAGAATTGTCATACCCCTCCCTGGGGTCGTGACCAGTGCCCGTTAGGACACGCAATCATCTAATTAGTCGAATTTCTCTCTAATCGAAGCCTAGGATTCTACCGAAATTTTGGCAGAGTTTCCTCTGTT
>JAOTQR010024215.1:0-16777 GCA_025774065.1 Solanum ossicruentum
TATTTTAATCCAATTAAGGACTTCCGACTTCAACTTAATTGTTATCCTTAATTTAACGAGAGTACGGGGTCTAACATACCCATTTCAGCGCTAATACTCCTCCCAGGACTCGATATGCTCATAAGTCTATCAATGTCAGGCTGGTTGTATAACCAACCCCCCCCCTCTCAGGCAAGGACCTCATCTCATCTATCATTCTATCAACTCAAGAAATAAATTCTTCTTCTCAAACTCAATCTCAACCTCATTTAGACCTAAAAATTGTCAATTTCATCTACTTCATCCATCACAGTACTCATCTCAAGACTCAAACTACAATAATCAACACATTTATAAACAGTAAAGGCTCAAAACATCACCCTAAGTTCATTATGATAGTCTTTAACAAGGAAAATTATATAGGTTGAGCATGAAATCAGTCAAAAATACATGTAAAGAACAATTTAAAGTATGATGATCATCAATTTACGATAATATATAATAATTAAAGATAAATATCGAGAAATTTCTCAAGAACCTCTACACATGACCTATCAACTATCAACTAACAACTTAATCCATGCATTGGGGCACATGGAAAAATAATTCCATGTTCTCGGTAGCCTTGATATACCTTGAATGATGAATAATCAAGTTTTCCTCCAAGAATTCACACCCGAACTTGAACCCTCCACTCTCTGATTTTTCTTCTCTCAGGAACCTTTATGTAGAACTTACGAGAAAAATGGATTTTTGAAACCGAAATCTATAGTAAATGACCTTTAAATGTGTTTTAGGACTTAAGAATGGGTTAGGAAAGAACAAAATGCACAAATGAAATTTTTTTAAAAAAATATACACCGGTCCGCATCACGCCAGGGGCGCAGACCAGTGTATTTTTGCATTTTCTCAAAAATCATAATTTCTCGTTGAAAATTAAGAAAAACAAACAAGTTCATCTCCGCGCGCCTTCCGTATCGCACCAGGGACGCGGATTCCTCACTGTTTTTTTATTTTTTTGGAATTTTATCTTAAATTGGGTCGAGACCATTTTTTGACTCGATTTTCGCGCTAATCGCAAATCTTATCTTGGATTTCCCATCTAAACTTTGGAAGATACGTTGCATACATGATATATTTTAAGGGTGTTTTGGTAATTTCACAGGGTGTTACAAAAATATTTTTTGACCAAAAAAAATCGTTAATTGTTCTTCCCTAAATGTGGGTCACTACAAGTGTTTAAGGACTTTTTTAATGTTTTGTCGCCAAATGAAGTTATATGGCTTCAATTTTATTTTATAGTCTCCGAATGAATATCATCTGCGATGAACTCGTTCATCTAAACAAAAACACAAAATTGTGGTTGATAGTACACTTTTGTTACTAAAAAGAAAATTAATGCCAACAATTCAATTTTGTCACTAATTATTACTTTAATCATATCATTAAAGTCATGTAAACTTATAGTTGAGAAAAATATAATTTCGTCTCTAATGATTATCTATTACATACAAAAAATATTTCGTAATTAAATATATAAATTAGTGATAAATAAATATATAAATTAGTGATAAAATAATTTTGTAGTTGAAAATTATTATATCATGATTTAATAAAATTGCTTTCACCGACAAATTGGAAGTGTCACTATCAATTGCTATAACACGTGATAATTATAATTGTCACCAAAATTCAAATTAATTACTTATCAATTAGGAGATTGTTGAACAAATTATAATCACGAAATACAATTAGTTGGTGACGAAAATGCCATTCTTCTAAAAAGTATTGTATAGTCATTATTAAAATTAATCATTTAAGGATTAAAAATAAAAATTTTTTATAAAAATTAATTCAATTTCAAAGTAAGAATACATTTTATTCTTTATTTTTGGAACTATATAATATAAAATGAAAATAAAAATAACATACAAGTAACTCACAAAATTTCAATTAAATATGACTAAATATAAAATAAAATAACATACAAATACTCACAAAATTTTAATTAAATATGATTAAATATATGTTCCAATAATATTATATTACAAATTTCTTAAATGTTTTTTAAAAAAAATTAAAAATCGATACAATCTAAAATGTAATTGCAATACAAGTATATTGATAAATCAAAAGATATAAAGTAGCCATTTTTTTCATATGCTAATGTAGCTTCACTCATACAATAAGTTTACTCTTCAATTAGTTGCCATCCTGGTGTATCTGTGTGAAAAACTTTTAAACAATCATAGTGCTAGTACACTTTTTGATATTTCGATTTAAATATATACTTAAAATTTAATCATAAAATTAAAAATTAGTTTTGAAGCATATAAAGTAGAATAAATAATTAGTACTAGTGAGATGAAATGACCCTCCAGGTCATTTTGGTGATCATATGAATATTTTATTAGTTTGAGTATTTGAGTAGTAATCGTGAAATATTTATGACTTATTTGGCAATGATTGTTCGGTTGTTGGGCGAATAGTTTGATCATCATACAACTTATGAGTTTAAATGAGACATTGTAACCGTAAAATAAACTTTCAGGTAAAGTACTACTAAATGGCCTCGGAGTGGAATTCTGATGGTTCCATCAGCTCAGAATGGCAAATTTAGTCTAGGAGCATGTTTCAAGCAATTATTTCGAGTTCTGCAAATTTAGCCGCTAGAACAGGTCAATAGATTACTTTAGTTGTTGTCCTTGGTAAACGTGCTCCAAATGAAAATTCTTACCACATCATTGGATTCGGAACATCGAGTTTGGTCTGGGAGGACCTTTTGTTTAATTGTTGGGACTTCCGGGAGTATTACGGTCCCTTCGGTAAACTTCGATATTGAGGGCTGCGACCTATATTTGTATAAAACAACCTCCAACTGACATTTTGACTACACCGTTGAGCTCAGAATGCCATATTCGATCAGATTTCATATATGAATTGTATTTTCTGGACTCCAAATGAGGCCAGAGCATCGAAACTAAGTTTGAGCGAATTTTGAAAAATAAGAGGTGACAAATGACATGGCTCAGTCATGGAGTGCCACATGGAGGTGGTTTAGGAGTAAAAGGATATATGTATGTAAAGTGCTAATGCAGTTCAGGCGTAACACTTTCGAAACACGACTTCTCATTCGATTTTTGTTCGATTTGGGTGCTTTAAAAGTCTAAATTGTGTAATTTTTCTAGAGGAACACCGTGATAGCTTCAAAAACTGATTTTGGCATGTCATTTGAGGTAAAAATACTTGTTTCATGGATGTGTTTTAGGTATGTTTTCAAAAACTTTGAGTTGTGATTTCTTATCCATTTTAAATAGGAATTTGGTGAAATTTGAGTTTATTTTGCGTATTTTTGCGAGGCGCACGCTGTGGTAATGTTGGAATTAATGGAGAGATCTCTGTTAGATACAAAAATGTGATGTTAGCTGCTGGTCATGTTGTGTCTTTTTCAGAAAACTTCAGAATATGATATCTCGGCCATTTCTTATCCAAACTAAGTAAAATTTGGGTTTAAACTGTATTATTTTTCGAGACCTATGTTGTGGTAAACTGGTCATGTTTTTGAGAAACTTGACTCAAACGTTGTTGTACATATACGTTGTTTCCCATAAGATGTGTCATTTGTTTTTAGGCTGTTTTTGATTATTCTGAGCTTCATTTTGAGCTCATTTTTTGGCTATAGACTTGGGGTACTGTAAGGGTTATTTTATGGGGTTTGATTTGGCATTTTGAGCATGGGCCCCACATTCCCCGTTTTAGTCGCAATTAACCTATTTTCCCCTGTTTCTTGACGTACTATAGCCAAAACCACCTTAATTACATTGTGATCCATATTTTGGCAGCGGAACAACATTAGAAGGTAGTCCGACCGGGTAAAACTCATGTGGACTGATTCGGAGCATATGGATTCGCCTTCCAAGTAGGCTAGGCTTTCCTTACCTCTAGACTGAAGCTGAAATACATGTATATTGGGAGTTGTTTGTGGTTGTAAGAAATGTATATATACCGTGAGGCTAAATTTTAGCTATATTGCCTACTATGCAGTTTAACACTATCATCATGATTGGTTACCATTTATTTTCCTGGATAGTTGTCGTACTTAGAATATGGGGTAACTACAGTTATTTTGAGATACTTGTGATTGTTCTGGACTATACAACCTATGACCACTATAGTAGCTAAGTTCTAGCACTGTAAAACTACATAAGGCCTAGTAAAGGTAGTAATGCCCTAAGATAGGTATGTATTCTGGCTTAACTCCTATCTGTATAAATATGTAGCCTTATGCTACTAAGATATGCTGGTTGTGAGGCTGTTATTGATTATATACCGTACTGTTGATTGATTCTGGTATAGATATGATTCTGGGCCAACTTGTTCAAAATACCTATACTACAGTAGTATATCGAACAAATTTTGGTATAGATATGATTCTACTGCACTTGGTTAAGTCAGATACTTGTGATATGTTGGTTGGTTACCTTTTGGGTCTGAGACCCCAGTGATTACATATTCAGGGTTAGACCATGCTGATGGATTTTTCCTGGGTTCGAGACCTATATTTACTTAAGGTACTTGTTATTGACTGAAAGGTGGTGTATTTGGCTTTGTGTGGGCATGACCCTACGTTGTCTATGAGTTACATATTCCTATATACAACTGTTAGTCCATGTGCATTTGTTATCCTTATCTGAGGCTGGGTCAACTAGTGTTATTTGTGGAATTGTGACATACGGATATGTGGGCTGGATTATGTGGTATATATAGGTTGTGAGTGTCGTTGCCTACGTTTACTCTAGGCACAATATGACTTTGGAGTTCTAGATATGGACAGATTGGTTAAGTAAGTGAATGTTCTGATACCTCGATCCTTGATGACTCCCCCCATCGCTATTCAAGCTTCGGTGGTCATGTACGAATGTCTGAGACCTGGGATCACACTCCGTGGTTCAAATCTAGAGACCATGCCTGAGATGCCAAGTGGCGAATGCTAATTCTGAGGTCTGAGCACCAATTGACTATTCCGAGGTTCAATGCCTAGATGACTATTCCTAGGTTCGAGGCCTAGTTGAGCATTCTTTGATTCGAGGCCCTATTGATTGTGTTAGGGGGATTCTTTCTGCCATAGGGGATATGTCACAACATCACATAAATATATATTGTCAGATCATCTGGCCCTGGCTGACAGCCCCAATCAGAGGCCAGGTCGGGAAGGGGGGTTCGAGGCCTTATTTGTTATTATAGGAGCTCGAGGCCCCGTGTGATACTGGTTACTTGGTTACCTGTGGATCCATACACCTATAGAAACCCTAATTTTGCATGATTGTACCCTTTGGCCTATGGGGGATCAGGGGGCATCCAGGCCTAGACACTAGGGCCTTACACCCACGTACATCCGACCCTTGGATCATGTGATATTGAAAGTTTGGTTTTGTGAGTTTTGTGGAGATTCTTTTAGTTAGATTGTGTGTGTGTACATTTTGTATTTATAGGGGCCCAATTGGCATACAAGTATAGAGATTAGGGCCTTATACCCGCGTACAACACTATGTCTCAGTCCGGTGATAGTTAAGGTTTGGGCCTGCTCGTGTTTTGTTAGTTAGTATCATTGCACACCGCTTGGGATGGTTCAGTCGGGGTTTGATGATTCTCCAGACATGCTTACTTTTTGATTAGAGTTTCGATTGCTACATTTACTACAGTTCTCTGTATTTGATCCTTTTATATTTATAGTACTTTACTCGGTCGCCCGATGATGCCTACTAGGTGCCTGTCACCGGTGCTCACCCCTATATTTTTGCATCTTCCCATGGCACAGGTCCAGATGCTAGCCGCAGTCGCATAGTTAGGTGCTTCATAGGTGATTCTGGAGACACTGGTGAGCATCAACAACTCTAGATATTCTGCAGTCTCTTTTTGTTTTGACGACCGTCTTTGTATTCAAACATTGGCCTTGTATATTTAGTTTGGATTGTACTTGTAGGTTCTCATTCTAGTTATGTACATGGATACGTATATTTTATCTTGAGTCTATAATAGCTCTATACAATTGAATTTCAGGTTCTGGGTAGGTTTCGATTATTTATATGGTTGTGTTGGATATGATTTGACTAGAGAGCTAGGATAGGTACCCTGTAGATTGGGTAATTGGATTGCCTATAGGTGGGATCTATCAGATGCTATCATGACCAGGAGTAGGTCGTGACAAGGTGGTATCAGAGCTTAAGCTTCACTGGTCTCACCTATACAGAGTACCATCTAGTAGAGGCCTGTGGATAGGTGCGGAGACATCCATGACTTATCTCCAAGAGGCTATGGGATGTTTAGGGAACTTCTTATGTTATCTATTCTGGTCGTTTGATATTGTCAATTGTGTATTGACTTCCTGAAACCTTATTTGATTCACCCTTTCTCTTATGTGCTACATAGAGGGCAGGCTCTGGGCAAAGTAGTGTTGCATCGTCAGTCCCAAGTAAAGAGAAACCCCAAGAGGCCGTTGAGCAAAGATTGGATTCCTTTGAGTTTTGGCCGTCAAATAAGAAAGACTACAGACGTTGAGATTGTGGGAGCCCCAGAGATAAGCTTCATAAACAATTACTAGTTTTGTGGCGACTATGTGTGGAACTATGGGATATATTGTAATGGTTTGGTCTCTGTAATATCAATACTTGTATGTTAACTACTATTTGAAGGTTGTGTGGGCTGTGAATACTCCTGACAAGGATTATACAAGCAGGAGAGTATGTGACTAAGGTAATGTTAAGCATTGATGTTCTCTGTATATCCGTATTTGATTATTTGACCATTGGTCTGACTCATTTGATTTCCTGATATGGATGAGTATACCATACCTAGTGAGATTTGAAGTAATTGTCACTTAAGTTTTGATTATACGCTGCTAGGGGGCTGATTATAAGCCAAAACCTTGTGATTTATACATATTATGCTTTTGTTGCTTGACTATTTGAGTGGGTAGTCTAATGCGAGAATTACATGGTATTCGAGGGGTTGACTGCCAGTTATACCCCTGACTACACCTTGTGCCTTTCTGGATACGACTCTTTTGTGATGATTCATTTGATATGTGGTTCTCCCGATTCCTTGTTGACTGGATTGTGAGATAGATGTCATGCCTGGGAGTTTAATTAGGTTGTCTATTGTTGGATGTGACATTGTTGCATTATCAGCTGATTTGTCAGTCACTTTGCCCTGGTGATTTGCTGTAATTGTCAGTTGGTTGGGGTTATGTTGTCCAGATTCCTGGCTATACTTGCCAGTGGGGATGCTGATCATAGTTCTGGGTTGCCTTATATTTGCTCAGCTTATCGCCCACTTGAGTATGGGTTCTGAGCCTCTTTTATCCTGGATCATATATTAAGGTAGTGGAAGGCCTCTTTTATTAGTGCGGGATCAGGTGTAGTGATGCTTCAGGATAGTGATGTGGTAATTGAGATTTCTCAGGTAGAGTTATTTCCAATAGCTATGAGTTTCTGGGTATGTCTTGTCACAACCCAAGCCTAGGGCCTAGACGTGACACGACTCATGGGGAACCCGAAGGGATCCCAACCAAGCCTCTTAACATATCATTACACAACCTTGGACACGGAAGCAATAAAATATCAATAAAAGATCGTAAAGAGGGATAACCAGGGCTAAGGGACATCTTTCATAGCATAAAACATCATATAGTTAAGAGAGTCAAAGCTCATAGCATCAATACATATCTTGTCCAACAACACCTCTAAAGATAGAGCATAGCGGGGACCAAGAAAAGCAACCTAGCTCACCCTCATAGTCAAAATATACAACGAAGGAAGCGAGTTGTAATACATGACATAACAGCATAAACATTATTCCCGGAATAAAGGACTCACAAACTTGCTTGAGAGAAAAATTGGAGTAGCCATGTGGAGGAGGATGATCAAGTGGGGCTCCATTTCTTACTTGGTGATATCATGTAGAAATAGAACATACGTTAGTACGTTAGGATGTACTAAGTATGTAGGATACAATGCAACAAGAGATAGGCAACATAATCAAAAAGCATAATCATAGCAAGAGATAGTATATTAGCAACATGGCATGCATGAACAATGCTTGGAGTAAAACATGTTTGGAAAATGATCATACTTACATAGCTTAACCCAATAAAGTGGCATGCTTAGATCATCCAAATACCTTGTGCTAGAGGGTGAGGGATATAGCATGAGTCATAACCCCTCCTAGTAAGTAGTGGGCAGTACCTGAGATAATCAATAGCATATGAGGGTGGAAGGTAGCATAGATCATAACGCCTACATATGTTCATGAGATAATGCATAACCTTACATTGCATATGAGAGTGAGGTGTACCACATAGTTCATAACCCCTTCATTTGAGCACATTGCATAACCTCAAATCATACACGAGGGTAAGGAGTACAACATAGTTCATAACCCCTTCATGTTGATATAAGTAAGTGAATAGCATTGATTTGTACATGAGGGTAAGGTGTACAAGTAATTCATAATCCCTACATGTAAAAATTGGCCTTGTACTAGAGGATAAAGCAGATGACATAGTTCATAACCCCTTCTAGTAGGCTTCACAATTCACTAGAGCATAAACCTTAGCATAAGGACTCCATAACTCATCAACCATTCCCAAGAGCACAACGGTCATTATTGACTAATAATGACCGGATTTATACTTTTAGCGATGAAATTTCCCCTCATTAAAGACCTACTTTCTTGTAGTGTCCTCAACCTTTGATCCCGTATACACTGGAGGGTTCATCCTTAAGAAGTCTCTGAGCCTAGTTGCAACAGTGGACTCCTGTGAGCTGGAACTAGGTCCCTGTGGACCTCGATTGTTACCTTGGGAGGCCATTAGCTAAGTAAGCATGGCAATGGCTGCCTAAACTCTGCCTTTAAGGTGGGGGCTGGCTGTGGCTGTGCAGGGAGAGCCTGTGGAACCTTAGCTATCCTGGCAGGTCGACCCCGTCTCCTAGTCCCTGTTTTAGTAAGGACCTCTAGTTGGGAATTCTCAGTTATTGGGGTTGAGGAATCTCTCTAAGCAGCACTTTGTTTTTGAGGCATATTCTATAAATGTGTAATACACGAATTAGAATAAGATTTTCATAGAGTTAAACTCTATCGTACGAACTCAGATCATAGAAGAAGGGTAACACTTCCTAATGTCCTATAGCCTCCTGCTTATCAAGTGTAGTGCACAACAAACCCATAAATAAGACCCTACTAGACATGGCTTCATAGACTCCCTAGGATACTTGAACTCTATGCTCTGATACCAAGTTTGTCACGCCCCAAGAGGGTACCCTGAGTGTAACTGGCACTCAGAGACTATTACTAGTCCCTAAGCGAACCACCTGGCCTCATTTCATTCGTTCAATCAATAGATTAGTGGAAGATATCAGAATATATAATAGCGGACAACCTATCCTATCACATCTACATTAGAATGATGTGCCATAGGCCACACGAATAGCCATCAACATACTTAACACACGATAGAATCAAGACAATTTAATTTAGAAAGGGGAAAATACACCAACATCAATCCATCATCTCTCTATGTCTATGAAGCCTCTGTTCCTACCATCTAGGAAGGTACCATGACAGGCCATGGCTACCACAAACTCAGGAATAACTCAAAACATATGAAAATGAAATAAAAGGTAACCTTTGAACGCAGGGGAGAACTCACCAAGTCTCTAAAGCTAGAGGTTTCTGAACCTCAACGAATCATCTGCTGAAGTCCTCTGTCTACTGAATCTGCATCATGAAATGATGCAGCGCCAAATGGCGTCAGTACGTGGAATGTACTATATATAAATGGGCTAAAAGTAAACAGTATAGATAAAATAACATGGAATATCATCAACTCATCAGGTACTCATCTCAGCTCTAGATAAGGAGTAGGATAGTATTACATCAACATCAATCAAGACTCATACCATCACATCAACATCAGAGTACTATCAAGATGAAACCTATCAGGGATTTTCTCGAATCAAAAACCATCACCTATGAGCCGGTGATGATATAAGAAAAGCAATGTCGTTGCAACATCCATCCAATACCTTGCCGAGGTAAAGGACATGTCTATCGGAGGATCCATAAATCTATCAAGTCCTCTTTTGGGACTGAGGAAACATCTATTTTTCATGGTCTATTCCTCTCCTACCTGGCCATGAATTTAATGAGTGGGAGTGGGACACACTCTTACTCATTTCAATGCTCAATACTCCTCCCAGGATTCAACATGCTCATAAGCTATCAAACATCAAGGTTTCTCATCACTTAGTCTTTTTTGGAAAAGGAAGATCAACCTATCTCATCATCTATCAGCTCAAGGAGTTAGGAACATTCTTTAAGATTAAATTCAACCTCTTTAAGACTCTAGGGATATCCATCTCATTAACATCAATCATCAATACATTTAATTTAAGACCTGGACTACATCAAGCAAGCAAACCCATATGATTAAGGCTCTAGACATCAGCCCCTAAGTTCATACTTGAAGTCGTTAGCAAAGTAACCAAGTAGAGTTCATATGATAATTTAAATATACCTTTTAAACAAGAAATTCAAGTTATGATGATCATCAATCCAAGAAAGTATATGTAATATAAAAATCGTTTTCAGTAAAATATCTAAGAATTTTGCAGACAGAACCCATCATCTTCAACTATCAACTTTCTACAATCAAAGGTGGCACGTGGGAGAACAATTGCATGCTTTGGGTACCTTACATACCTTGGATGAAGAATTTATTAGGCTTCTTCAAGGAATTGGCCAAAATCTTGAATACCCAAGCTTCATCTTCTTTCTCTCTCAAGAACTTTTATGTAGAAGTTAGGTAAAATAGGTTTTGAAACCCTTAATCTGAAGGAAAAGACCCTTAAACAAATATTTGGGACTTAGGATGGGTTGTAGAATGACCAAAAGGCCCTTCCTGTAAAAGAAAATCAAAATTTTCACTTTGTGCCAACATGTCCACATCGCGCTAGGGCCGCGGGCATATGTAATTTCGTGAGTTTCGTTCTTTCTAATTTCACGTCAAACAAAATGACAAAAAAAGCAAAGTGTGAGTTCGCACCCTAGGCACATTGCGCCCTGGGCGCGCACTCTCACTGTTTCAGGTTAAATTAGGAAAAATTATTTTCCGACTTGGTTGCTCTAAAATCGGATCGAGATCATTTTTCCAATTAATTTTTTGTGTTGATCGCATATCCGGTCTCAGATTTTCCTTTGGAGCTTGGGAAGACGCATTATGCACACGATTAATTTCTAGGGATATTTTGATGATTTCGCGAGGTGTTACAATTTTTTATTTATCACTTGTAATCTTAAAGAAGTGTCGTCCGTTAATTCGAAAAAATGACTTTTGATTTTTTCAAAAATTCAATTTAATACTTAATTAATTTAAGTACAAATCAAATTCACAAAATCTGAATGAATCGTCACCTAATTTTAAGGATAATTAGGAAACCGATAAACATTTTAAAAGACCTAATAGAAAAAAAAATTAAAATATACCAAAGGAAGGGTTCGAGTTCAATTTTCACTTTGAGAAGAACTTAATCACTCAAAATAACTACTAACATACGGTTGACTGACGATTAGCAAATTGACTAACTTTTAAAAGATTTGATTGTCTTTGAAAAAGTTGACTAGTTTAAAAGTTGATTAATTTTGAAAGAAATTGACTAAGTTTGGAAAAGCTAACTAAGTTTAACAAAAATTGGCTAAGTTTGAAAAAAAATTGACTACGTTAAAAAAAATGACTAATTTAAAAAGAAATTGACTAAGTTCAAAAAAATTGACTAAGTTTGAAAGAATTTGACTAATACTTAAACTAATTTTGCAACAATTTTCACTAAAATCTAATTTTGTAGAATGAATTCTAACGCTAAAAAAATCATTAAGATGGGAATTAACATAAATGGCAGATATATTGGAAAAATTAATTAGATTAAATAAGCAATTAACACAAATAATATTAAGAGTTAGTAAACAAGATAACAAGTATATCAAATAAATCAATATACAAAGAAATAATAAAGTAAAATTGGACTTGGTAGGCCCAATTTCCACCTGCCCTAATCTCTACATAAGAGTGGGCTTACCTGGCCCTTTAAATTTAATCATCTGCTGCCCTCACTTCTGGGTCTTTGGCCCATCTGCTGTTACTGCCCTTCTGGGCTTCTAACTCATTTCCCTGCTGTATATCAGTGTAGTATATTCAGTGTAGACCAGTGTATATATAATGTTTTAGCAAGCTATTTTTCCTGGAAATTCAGCCCACAAGGCCTATAGGGCCGCCTCTGCTGCTGCTCCTGCTAAATGGGCTTGTGGCCCATAACCTGTGATATACAATCAGTGTATATTTGTTGTATATTAGTATATATCAAGGTATATACGTTGATTTTATACCTCCAAAACCTGTATTTCAGATTCCATTTGACTCAACATCCCAAGGCTATTGAATGCAAGGAATTGGGCCTTTTTAGCGCCATCTCTGATGTATATGAAACTAGCTTCCTCCTATATATCGTTTGTATATCATCTCCAAAAGACCTGTGATAGCTTCCTTGTTGTACAAAAGAGAGGTCGACTCGAGGATACACAATTATTGGGCCTCCACGGCCCAAATTCGGAATGTAAAGGGAATAGAGGAGAGTCCAATTGGGACTCTCAAGATGATTCACATGAAGCAAGAAAAAGGTAAAGAATCAATACTTATAATAAAGTAATCAAAGTGGCACAATATGACATTTAAAACAAAATTAAGTCTAAACAAAGAAGAACAAACTATCAATGTCTCAAGAATTCATGAATATAACATGAAGGAGACTGAAGGTCGTTGCATATTCTTAATAACACAAATTCAATGGAAAAAAAACATTGCAAACCAGAAGAAGAACCATGACATGAATCGACTTAGAATATTCTTTAAAGAGGAAAACACACACACTATCAGATTTTATCTCCAAAATTGAATAAAGAAAACTAAAACAACTTATTGAAGGCTTCACCACAAATCATGTAATCAATTCGTTCATACAATTCTACAAGGAAACTGAATTTCTCAGAGATAAACAAGTTAATTAGCTTTGAATCAACTTAGTCTTGAACAAAAGGTGACACTAAAACAACATTGACTCACATTTCGCTACCTTAAATCAGTTTACTTTGACCAAATACACCCACTAGGATCGAATAAAGAAAAGAAGAAAGAAAGAAAGGAAAAACTCGAACAAGTAACAGGTTGATTTAATCACTTTCATTAAACAAATAGGAGTAAGAATTAAGGAAAATCAAGGGATCTCAACTCCCCATAAACTGGAAAAAAAACTATGGCCTTAACATTTGAAAAGAAAAAAGAAAAAAAATGAAATCAAGAAATAGGGAGACACGATAGTAAGAAAACTCTACTACTGGTTGTTGATATACACAACTACCTACTTTCTGAAAGAAGCAAAGAGATGTAATTAACCCCGATATGCAGTAACAAAGCCCACAATGAACTGGATTAAGGAAATATACAAGGCATTCGCAATATATTTATGCCTTAACCATGAGTAAGCATTTAAGGGATGAACAGGGCATGGAAAACTGCTTCAAAAAATCCTATTTCAATCAAGAATAAAGGAACCTGGTGAACTGGAAACAACAAAAGCTTGACTGTAGTTGTTCATTTTAAGGAGAATAAAACTAACTTTTTGACAAACTTTATATAAGAATATCTTAAATCAGACAAAAGGGAACATGGTGATGACTAAATGTACTCCTCTCTTTTTGAACTAGAATGGAACAACGCAAACACAAAAACGAGGAATGGGGATTTTAAGAATTTGACCACAGGGACAGCAGAAGGGTAAAATAACTTCATCCTTGGACAAAACTGTTCGAAAGAGAAAAATAGACCACATTTGAACTAAAAAAAAATCGTACAGTTCCACCCTAAATGTGTCGATAATCCATTAAAAGCAAACACAACTACCAGAAAACTAAAACAAGATGACAGAATAGCGCTTATGATCTTCACATGCTTGAAAACAATTGCACTGAAGTAGGATAACTCAAACGGCCATTTTAAAACAAACTTGAAATTGACCAAGCATGACCAAATCTCACCCAGAAACGTGAAAACCAGTATTAAACAAGACCTTTATTACTCAAAGATGAACCTACGAATAAAAAACACCTTAACAACCAGTAACCAAACAACACCACAACATTGACTCGTCACAATAGGGCATCTCCAGTTAGAACCCAGCAAAGTGCAAACAGAAAAGTTTCGACATAGCTTTAAAGTTCGCATTCAAACACAGTTACGAGACATCAAACGAGGAAGCGAGATTGGAGTATTACCTTCGCCGGAACAGCGAACTGAGATGAAGTCAAGTTTGAAGAAGACTTTAAACCACCACAGAGTTTCGTCTACACCTTCTTCGACCAAAAATCTTCAATTTCCAGACCTCCAAAGCCTATCAGTCACTGGGAAATTAGTTTGAGGGTCTGTGAGCTACAATCGAATTTTTGGGAATTTAAAGTGGCTGTGAAAATTGAGTAAGTTTTGCTAGGGTTTTCAAGATCATGAACCACGACTCCAGAAATTAGCCCCCCAATAGTGAGCAAAAGGTTCAATTTATAGGGAAACTAGGGTTCGAAAATGGGGGAAATCGGGGTCAAATTAGAGATTTTGGGGATGAATTTCTGGATTTGAAATCCAAATCCCTCCCAAAAGGATAGGGAATCTAGAATCGTGCCAAATCCTCAACAGATTGAGAATCTCGACCATTGATTCAAGAGATGAAGAACACGATTCGGACACCTGGAAATTCCCTCAACAAATTCGTACTGAGACAAACAAGGAAGAGCCACGTAAGGTACGAATTGGGTGAAGGGAACCGTTGAGGGATTTGGATTCTTGGCTTTGCTTTGCTGGTTTTGTTCTTTGAGAAGATGAAGAAGAAGAAGGTCGGGGAGAGAGAGTGTATGCGTGTGAGGAGGAAAGAATAAAAGAGTATTTTGGGGGCATGTGGCCCCATGCACACGTGTGTGCAAAGTATATGTATGATATGTATGCATAGGCTGAAATAGAGGGATTCAGACCGGGTTCTTCCTTGTTTCTGGATCAAGATTTGGTTCAAAATTAATTAAATTAGGTCTAAAAGAAAGATTGGAAAATGGGTTCAAGGGGTAAGGGTATTCGTTTTAAAATTTGACCATTTGATTGCAATTTTAGCCAATTAAAAGTAATCACATTGAATTCGGTTGACTAATTTGACTACACGATGAATTATACAAATTAATTAAAGATCTTTTAATATTATCAACTTGAAATAATTAAAAATAGTAACTCCTAAAATAAACTAAAATTTATTTGGAGAAAATATTTTTTGTATTTCGAAAGCTAATTATTTCAAATTGTTAAAAAATTAAAAGTTCGATGATTAATTTATACAGTGGAGGGTAAACATGGATGTTAACATCGTCAAAAATTATTTTATATTTTGTGATTGTTCAACTACAAAATTTAAATCATCGCTATTTAAGCATTGCATATTTTGTGACAATACTATATTGTCACTAAGTCATAGATTAATTAGAGACATCAAATTGAGCGTCACTAATTGCTTATATTATTAGAGACAAAAATTAAAGTCACAGTTGAATATAAAAAAAATATGGCTAAAACTTACTACGTTTAACTACGAACACTAATTTGTCGCTACTATGACAATTTATTTTTAGTGACAATTTATTTTCTCCAAAATGTAAATACTTTAAGACAAATGTTAGTTTGTCACCAATTATACACATTATTAGTGACAAAATAATGTGTCGCTAATAATTTAAACTTCGTCACCAATGTTACTTATAAAATGGTGGCAAATCAATTTTTGGTGGAAAATTTTAGTGGACAAAACTTTGCTACGAATTATTTGTTTCGTCGCTAAAAAAATGTGGTCCATACTTTTAGTTACGAAATATAATTTTTGTCACAAAAAATTAATAATTAGTGATGAAGTTATTGTATTTCTTAACTAAATATCACATTTGTTGTAGATAAGTAAGTTCTTCTCTGTTTGAACGTAGTCATTTGAGCATTTTTACTTTGTTGCTAATATGAAAAAGGATTAAAGTACACCTAAATTATGAATAATTTAATAAAAATATTGTATGTTAATAGTTCGGAACATGGTCAAAATACCCTTAAACTATATGAAAGGAACATATGCCCTTCTTTTGTAGTTTGCTCCAAAAATCCCTCACCATCAATATTTTATTCTAAAAATGTCCTAATTGTTATTTAATGAGTTAAAAATCCCCTTTTTCAAAAAAAATTATTATTTGTTTTATTTTTTAAAATTAAAATATTATTTTTCTAAAAATATTTTTTTTAAATTACAAATATTTATTCTACTTCAATTTGAAAAAAATTAAAAATTAATTATTTTTGCTGTGTTATAATTACTATTTGTATCTTTATCTAAGTACACATTAATGTTGAATTTACTAAGATCATATCTTTATGATGTATATTATTTGTTACAAGGGTATGATGTTTCATTTTAATTGTTAAAATAGGATTAAGAAAAAAAAAATTATTTTCTTACATTTTTATTAGTTAATGTGATTCTAAAAAAAAAAAGAGAAAAGAATTCTTTAAAAATAATATTTTTATTAGAAACACAATATGTTTAAAAAGCAAATACACACACACACACATACACACACACACACACACACACACACACACACACACACACAAACACACACACAC
>JAOTQR010024226.1:0-16777 GCA_025774065.1 Solanum ossicruentum
AGTTCATTTGCATTCCTGCTTTTCCTTTTCTGAGAGTTTGCTTCTCTTGATCGCATCATTTTAAAAACTTGTTTGACATTCCCTATTGGAGAAGATACATAACTGAAAGATTAGTCTAGTTTTGAACTGAAATTTTAGCTAGTCCAGCTTAGAATATGTTTTTGTGGCTCAGATACTTAGCAACTGAAATTTGTCCTGTTTGCTTCTAAGTTAATTCTTTGTTTCTGCTTTTTCCTTTGTATTGTAATTATTAATGTGTCAATCTTGAAGTTTCCCCCTTGTAGTTTGCCTTATATGAGTTTTAGGTTCCTAGAGTAACCTGTTAACTTCTAGTTGTTGTTGAATCCCGCTATTTTGAAGCAAACACCTATCTTCCCACTAGATGCTTTTAGTATTCTTTAAAGTTATGGGTATATCTGCTCTGGTTCAGTTCATTATTAGATCACTGCATTCTGATATTTGGATGCGTTCGTGCTTGCTTTGCGTGTTGTCAAAAGTATAGAAGTTCAGTTTGAGACACTACATATTGTTTCCATTGTTACTTTCTCTTAACGACAGTAGCTTTGCGCACCATTTGAGATGAGGAAAGTGGTTTAGCACTTGCATATCTCACATTTGGAATGACATCTTTACGGCATGATTTACTTCTGACTCCATATGCTTGTTTGTTATTTTACACCAATAAAGAATGAATTGCCTTGCTAATCTTTACTCTTTCTTGTCTGTGCATGAACACCTCGGGAGCAAACGGAGTCTCAACTTGGGACTCCCACAAAATTAGAGTCTCATGACTCCACACCATACCCGCATATGGAGTCAACATCTTAGACTGTCCGGCTAGCAAGCTAATGAAAGGGCCTTGTTCGGAGTTATCCGCGGTTGTATGTTTGTTATTTCGTTGTGATATCTGTCTAACTCTAACCTTTTTATCAGTTTCAATCTAATTGGATTCCCCAAAGATGTTCAAACCATTTATGTTATTTTCTTTTTCTTTTTTTTAAAAAAGGGTATTTTGTATTAAAAAATAAAAATAAATAAAATAAAAAATAAAAAATAAAAAATGTGATTTTATCATGTTAGTTTAATTTTCAAATTTAGTCAAGATTTTCAAGTTTAGTCAAATGTTTTTAGTTTAATTGAGTCTAGTCAAATCTGTTTAAGTTGAGTCAAAGTCCTTTAAAAAATAAATTTTGTCAAGTCAAAAGTTAGTCAAATCACTTAATCGCTGGATAACCGCATTTAGCGGCCATTTTGAGTGCGTAAAACCTTTTCAAAGTGAAAATGTGAACCCGAACCTATTTCTCTGAATTTTAAAAGATTTTTCTGTTAGGTTTTGTAAAATATTTAATGGTTTCCTAACTATCTACAAAATTAGGTGGAGACTCTCTGTTTTCCTTCGAATTTCGAGAATCGATTTCCTTAAATTAATTGAGTTTTAAATTGATTTTCGAATTTTCTTTTAAATAGAAAGCCATTTTTCATGATAAAAAGAGGTACCATAAGTATAGCACCTAATAAATTGAATATGTTGATTGTACTAAGAAGAGTACAATATATGATAGTATGTGGACTTTTAAATCCATATGTGGTTACCAAGCAATAATAATTCTTGTGTAAAATAATTTTTGCAATGGCAAAAATAAATACATGTGGTTTAGATATAATATGATAAAACAATTATTATAAGATCAAATTATTTTGAGTAATCGGAGGTGAATCTGATAAATTCACTGGCTAAAAGAAACATTAAGGAGAGTGTGACTTCATTAGTCCATTTGAGAAGATTAACAATGATGGTAACTCAACCTATGTGATTGGAGATCCCATGAATTAGGTTCATATGAGTAATAACAAGTCATTAGTTGATCAAGAAAGCACGACACAATTATGTCCCTACTATGATGTGTGAATATAGTGCAACAATCTGCAAGGCAAAATGAGGGTTGAGTTAAACTCTTAATCCAAATCATAACATTTTCAGATGGTGTATTGCTCTGCAGAATACACTTGATGATTGGACCTATAAGAGTGTGAAATGGTGCTGCTTCTATAAAATGATGATAGATTTCCAGAGTATACCAGGACGCACGCATGGCCTCTTAGTGCGAAACTGCACTAATGACAAAGATTGTATGAATGTAATGTGATAGAATAAAATACTGGGCTTCCAAAAGAATTCTTGGTTCATAGAAGTTCTAAACTTCACCAATTATTCTGTAAGCTTAATCATATTTTATCTTGGTCTGGTTCATAGTCAACGGACACCAGACTCGATGCATTGTACTCATATGTAAAAATCTAGAATTTCTTTTTATTTCTTAATTTTCTTTTTGAGATATATAGGGGATTGTTGGAAAAAATGATTCTAGTATTTCAAAAATAATTATTTTATTTCCTATTGTATTTATAATATTATTTTACTATGTCCTAAATTATTCACTCCATTAAAAGTCATTGATTAGCTATTATAATTTATATGGGTTTTAATATCTTTTTAATTCAACATTTAGTTGGTCTTATTTATTCATTTTTTTCCAACGAATATTTTCTTTAAGGTGAATTGCTTTAATTGCCATTTGCCTTTATGCAATTTCATTTTCATTGGCATTGGCATATTTTATTACTATTATGTTACTTAATTTTAATATGAGTGTAAGAGAAGAACACATATCTCTAAGAAATAATCTTTTCTTCTGTTAGTATGTTGGGTTTCTTCTTTAAATGTTTTATTAGATTATGGCTCCTAGTTTTGTACTAGAAGAGATTGTTGAATCATGGGGGATACTGTCACGATCCAAAATGGATTGCAACTAAAGAAAGATAAATAAAGCAGAAACAAACTCAAAAAATATAAGAAATTTCCCAAAACCTAGAGTCATGAGTACAAGAGCATCTAAAACAGTACTGAAGGGTTAATACAACTACCTCAAAGGAAAATACAATACCGTCTCATAATATCTGATACATGTTCTGAAGATAAGAAAATAAAAAGAGGACCTAAAAATCCACAACGACTCGAAGTCTAAGCGTCACGACTGAGATCTGGATGGTATCAATAATACTCGGATGGAATGATCAACTACCTTGTCCTGAACCCTATGCACGATCTGCAGGGAGGAAACAAAGTAGGGGTGAGTACATCGAAATTTACCCAGTAGGTTCAACAGACTAGGTAAGAGAAATTGAACATGTAATAACGACGAATCCTATAATATGCATTAAAATAGTTAGTACACAATACAATAAAATCATGAATAATGACAGTTGTAGATGGTAAATCAATCCAATCATTCAATGCAATGTTATGCATGAATACAATGGCATTGCAGGCCATGAATAAGCTGAAATCATGACCACTGCGGGATCGATGTATACATCTATCGAGCCGAAGCTACAAGATAGGACTCGGGGACATTGCAGGTCATGTGCTCAAATATATAATAAGGCGTCACAGGTCATAATCAGAAATATCTCAAGACATCCGGGCCATAACCGCTATCTCAACATGAATCATAATGTCTCAAATGATGCAAATGTAATGAGGAATATGCATAATAATACATCCAATCGTGTATCAAATGTGTGCATACCAATGCAATCAGTCATATATAACATATGCTCATATCAATGCAACCCAAACAAAAAGGAGATTCGTGTATACCAATGCATCCAATCCAGTATAAGATATGTGCGTAACAATGCCACTAGTTAGGTAAGAAACATGTGCATATCAATGCAACTAATTATAGAAAAAATGTATACATACCAATGCATCGGACCCATGTAAGATAGAATATGTATAATAGCCATTACATTAAACTGGCTATACAAGGTAAATCAACTAGTACCACAAGGCCAACGTTATCCCATCTCATCACTAATTTCCTAATAACCGAATGTCATTAAAACAAGCTCTACAAGTACCCCAAATGAACATATAACTCTTAAACTTATCACACTCATCATCAATTAGTCACAACATTAACTAAGAACTATCTCAAGTCTCATATAATCATAATGATATCCTAATTATCACAAATCACATGATTTCATTTCAATTAATCAATAGGATCATCATTTACGCCATAGTCGACATAACCAATATCGTATTCTGATCAAATTCAATCATATCATGTTATTGGCTCGTAATTCAATCTACATCTCACAATTATCACATAAGCATGTTCAATAACTCAAATCTAGATCCAAAAAGGTTAGCGTGACATTCCTCGATGCCAGAACTACACTCAGACAAGCTCTCAATCAACTCAAGCCTCTAAACGATCCTCGAACTGATCAACCACTATAAAAAATATATACTCCGCATTAATAGGTGCATTTTGATACCGATATTAACAAACATTAGGCTTAGAGGAAAAATAGTCAAAATTAGAAAATTCGAAAGTTTTCAAATCTAAAATTGACTTCAAAATTGGGTTCTTCCCAAAAATGAAGTTAGTGGATGAAACCCCACTAAAATCGTGTTCAAATCGATAGAGAAATCATCATTTAAATTTTCAAGATCATAGACTAAAAATCTCCAATTTAGGATATTCAAAATCATGATCAAACCAAAATTAAGATAAAACTATGAAAATTAATCAAAACGATTTCAAAAACACTTATCCAAAAGATTTATATGAAAACTCTCTTCAAAAATTGCCTTTAAAAGCTTGAAATATTGAAAATGGAGTAAAAATGGTGATTTTACCTATTTAAAACTGACTCAACCAAAATGTACTCTATGAAGGCGGATAATTATCTGCGTTCGCAGAGAAGAAACGGTCATATACCTCCATGAATGTGGAAAACAAAATAAGGCTGCATCAGATACCTCACACCAGCAATTGTCAAATCTCAAAATGGACCGCCGAAACTTATCCAAACTCAGAATTTCACAAACCAAATATGTATCTATACCTGAAACAGTGATTCTGACTCAACAGAATCATCATAAATCAGTTTAAAGGCCTTCTCGCCATAATGATTGATTTAAGTCAAATAAACTAATTTAAACTTTAAAATATCAAACCGTCCTCGACGTCTCCAAAAATTAAGACGAAATCATCTCTAGCATTAGTTTCACCATCCAGAACTACTGGAATTGTCAAAAATTTGATCCGAGCTTCCGTACTTCGAATGTTGATCAAAGTCAAACTTTAGTTTCGGAAATGACTAAAATCACAACTTTGGGTCTAAAAATCTCATTTAACTACAATTTCACTTTTGCAACTTCTTGTTGTTCAGTTTTTCATATTTCAGAGCTAATGGAATTGACGAATCCCTGATCCAACCTTTAAAACTCAGAATGACACAGAAACTCACTTTTTCAACAAATTAAGCTTTCAAAAAGATCAAAACTCTTATTTTTAACTTTGAAAACTCAAGATTGTAGTTCTAACTATTCAAATAGTTCAAATTATGCCCAAAACAACTTAAAAAAGGATAAAAACAATAAATTTCATAGATAATGCCAAAAATGACCAACCAGGTCACCACAGGTACACCTATATCAACCGGTGAAATATTCTTAAGGATAGTGGCTTTTGACATGCCTCAGGCTACATAAGTTTCTTACAAGTGTTCGTGATGAAGTGTTCATATTCGTAATGAAGCGCTCATGCTCGTGATGATGTTCATATTCGTGAAAATGAAGTAGTTTATGTAAGAATTTACAATAAAAGGCAATCTCCCTTAGTAGAGGTAAAAGACTTCTATTAAGATCCATAATTATGCCCCACCATTGAATAAAAGGATCACATATAGTAGAGGTTTAGTTCCTTTAAAGGTCACCAATATTAGAGGCTCTATCTGTTATGTAGTTTAGTGGATCCACATAGGCATTAGGAGTCTACCTCGAAAAGCAGTCTCCTCCTTTTGTTTGGTGTATGGATAAACTTCGAGACTCTATGTTGTAACTCACATGGTTTATGCTGATTAATGATATCTCTAACAATGTTCACAGTGTCCCTTAATTTGACTAATGATATTTTACTCAAAGGTAAAAAGGTTCTTTACTAATATTAAAGTATTTCTTATTATGGCTACTAATATTTTTCATAAGGTTCATGCTTCTCTCATAGTTTATAGATTTTACTACATCATGAAGTATATATATGTTCCCTATTCACAAGCTTTTGGATTGACCATATTCCACGATTTAAATGTTACTTCAAATGATTGCATGGTTTTAGATTGGTCTATGATATCCTCATATTATATCATGATATATTGCATTGCATGCTTTCATACTTAGTTTATTCCAACATACTAATGCATACTTTATATCTACATTATTTTATATTGTAAGGTTTGTTAATTACCTTAAACACTCTCATCGCTAGATACAAGATGTGCTCACTTAATTGGTGAGCCCTCATGCTTCGGAGGCTACCATTGAGTTTATATTTCCTTCCTATCCTTAGACAATCGCGTTTGCTTTGAGACAATTTCCTCTTTTTTCTTGGATGAGCTAGTGGCTTGTTCTATGCCTCCACCTATGTTAGTCTGGTAGAGGCATGCCTGGAAAAAAAATGTGTAAGTTCATGTAATCGTGCATAAGTTTTTCCTTTATCTTTCAACTTTATTTTGAGACTTGCCTATTATGTCATTTTCAATTGATGATTTACTTGTCTTATGTTTGCTTGATATGCTATGATGTCTTGGTTGGGATTTCTTCGGGAATCTTAATCATCGTGTAATGCATAGGCCCTAGTTTGGGTCATGACAAACATGGTATCAGAGTACAAGGTTTAAGCGTCTTTAGGGAGTATAGCATGCCGCGTCAAGTAAAGTCTTATTCATCGGCGTGAAGCGCACCATATCTATGAGTAGGAGACTATGAGGTGTTGAGGAAATGTTTCGCTTCTTTCATGATCTGTGTCATGTGATAAAGTTGATCCCTAAGATCCTTTCTCCTAATGATTGTTCTTTGAGATTCCAGAATGATGCCTCCAAGAAGAGCCCAGTCTAAAGATAAGTTAATATCGATGAGGGACAAACACCTCAAGTCCCAATGATCCCTTGACCGATCAAGTGGCCTATGGTGAATTTTGGACTACCATTTCAATTCTTGCCCAAGTTGTAAAGGAACAAGCCAATAAATGAGGGGCAGTTCAAAAAATAAATTGTGTTGTAACAAGGTTTAGGGATTATAAAGGATGCACCCACTGGATTTTTGTGGTTACAAGGTGAATAAGGATCCTCAAGACTTTATGGATGAGATGCATAAGGTTATGGCTATTATGGGTGTGTCATCGAAAAAGAAGGTAGAGTTGTTGGCATTTCAACTTAATGGAGTCTCACAAGTGTGGTACAACCAATGGAAGAGTGAGAGAGTTAAGGAGGGGCCCATAGGCTGGAAGGTCTCCAAAGGTTGCCTTTCTTTTCCACTTATTCTCACTTGAATTAAGGAAGGCAAAGATGGTGAATTAAGAAAGCTCACACACAGATAACACTAATTACACTTATTAACATAGACTCTCAGATCATGCTTTTCATCACAACTAGACCTCACTTATTAGAACAAGCACTATCAAACAATCAAACATTCATGGTTGCTATCAAGACTAACTATCAAATTTTTTGGGTGGGTATCATTTTTCACACAAAATTAACTTATGCCATAGACTTTGGTACTACATGTTACTAATACAACCTACATATCCTAAATACTCTGTTTAAAAGAAAGTAAATATCCTTGGGGAAAAAGAACACGGGCAAGAAAAACCCTCAGATTCAAAATTTAAGTTAGTTATAGGCCAAGGTTACTCAGGCTTCACTGAGTCATATGACTACCCACACACCATCAAAAATTTTTTGCATTGTCCTGAATGCACAAAATATAACAATGAAGCACAGGGGTCAAAAAACATACTTGTGCACCTAAGCATCGGTCTCTGGTTGAGTTTGACTACCCTTAACCTTCTTGGTGGTCTTCTTTGGAGCAGGAGCATGTTCGGAGGGTCTAGCACCTCTCACTCTCTCTACCTTACGTGCTTGTTGTGCCTCCTCATCCTACATCGGGTGTAGCTTGGCGAGCTCAAACTGCTGCTCCTCCATCAACCCCGCCTCTAGTCTAGCTGCATCATGATCATTAATGGGGGGCCTCTTCTCGAGAGAAGAAAGTGATGTCTCATCAAGAGCAAATAAATCTACCATCACCTCAATGGGATCAGCTGGCGGGAGTACAATCGGTGCTGCTAGTGCTATTCTCATCTCATATTGGAGCTGCTGGATCTCCATCCTAATGGCCGTCAAGTCCATAGGTTATGCAGAGCTGAGGCTTTTTTATACTTGCCTCTCGAACATATCAATGCAGCTGTCCATCGTATGAGTCTCTCCTGAATAACAGCAACAACATACAGCTTCATTCAAGCCTCAATCTCTGAAATGGATTGGCAAACCCAAGGCTGAATCTGTTGTAAAAACTAAGTTAGTTGTTACTCAGTGAGATCCTGTCTCTGTGTCATGGCCTGAATAGATACCGCTGACACATAAACCATGCCAGCGGGTGCTGTCGGTGTAAGCATGACCTCTGGTGGGATAGTAGTAGTAGTGGGCCTCCTCTTTGCATTGATTTTTGTTTGTAGGGGCCCCTTAGCAGTAAAAGTAGCAGTGGTGGTAAAAGATAGAGGCTTAGGCAGTGGCACCACGATGAACATTTCAGGCATCTACACAGGAGGGTGTGGTGCTCATCGGAGGGCCACCAGGTTCTCATCATCCTAATAAAGGGTGTGGTGCTCATCGGAGGGCCACCAGGTTCTCATCATCCTTTATTAGGCTAACATCTAGCATCCTCTAAACCTCAATCAAAGAGTTCAAATGATAAAGTATCTCCAGTACCGACTCTACACAAAGTCTTTATATTAGACACGATAACGGGATTAAGGTAGACCTTTTTTGGGCCGTCTCATGTATCTGCTCTGTAGTCAGGCAGGACCAATCTATCTCATAGCTAACCATGATGCTGGCAATCAATACTGCATGGTCCAACATCAAGTATTATCTGCTAGTATGGGCTAAATTCGGGATCTCACCACAACCTACCAAAATTTATCAGTGAAACTGAAAGATGCCTTCACGATAGGCTCTGACAATGTAGATATACACTCAAGGTCCTGGCCTTGCTCACCATAGTGGTAGCTATCGCATTTCATCAAAGAGGCCCTACAGGCCTGGTCTCTCATTAGGGCCTTATCTCGAGTCTGCCACAATCTCTGGTCGAACTCTGCTATAGTCTTGGAGGCCAAGAACTCTAGGCCAAATAGCATGCGGAGAATGGTGGCCTATGATATATCAACCTGTACACCCCTCACCCTGTTTGTGTCAACTGGGGCTGAGTGAGGGGTTTCTTCCCCTTGGGAAGTGAGTTAAGAATTATGGTGGCAAAAGATGTGAAGAACTCGCGGATATGGGCGGGGAGTACTTCCCCGGCGGTGTTGCCAACCACTAGAGCATGTATTTGGTGATGGTATCTTGGAGGCCTGGGACACTATTTAACCCTGAAGTGATGATCCGAGGCTCCTCGCATATAGAACGGGCTAGTCGCCCGCAGCTCGTCCTTTTGTACATCCTCTTAATAGATCCACTGCATACCCTATATGTACCACTGACTAGATAGAGCATCCGAAGGTGAATGTGGTGCTCAAGGTGCTGCTGAAGACTCAGACTCAAACTCTTCTCTGGATCCGAACTCGGATCCCTCTCCGAAAAAAGTCATGTGGATGGAACTGTTGTCTATCTCACCTCCTTCGTCAAACTAGGGAGGAAGGACCACGATAGCCTGAGTTTGGGGTTGCCCAGTCTATCTAGTAGTTGCCCCTATCTGTGGTTAGTCGACGTCCGCATCGGGCTGATTACCGAGATCCTCCAAGGATTCTCTAGCTTCGGAGTTGCCATGATCCTCTAATGGCTCATCTCGTAAATGCCTCTATAAGGTCCGTATCTCACTCCTCCTTGTATTTAGGGCCATGGTACCAGAAATACACACATTTAATAAAAACAATTAGCCCCACAAGTATAGGAATAAAAAATAAGAGCATATCGAAACTAATGACAAATAAGCTTACAAGGGCTCGTTTATGGGTCATAGTGTAAAGTACGAGCAGTAAAAAGCCTTCGTAGATGTCATGTTTTAATAAATTTAGATACTAGAATTACATCTAAGAGACCATCTACAACTCGTAGAACATTCTATGGGTCATATACTGAGTCGTAAATGAAATTCCAAATTTGAGTTTGCACAGGCAAGACCCCACGAGACCTATCTACAAGTCATAGATTAAACTACAGCTCGTAGAAGATCTTGTTTAATAGAATCCCAAAAATTTCAAGTTACTGGATTTTTACACGAGGGGAAAATATGGCTTGTGGAATTTTCTACAGGCTATAGAAGACCCTCGTGGTGCAAAATTTCTAGTCACTTCTTCCAAGCCTATCAAATGGGCCCAAAATGACATTTCAGACCATGTTTAATTAAATCAGCACCGAAGCAAAAATACTAAGCATCTATATTATCCTAACAACTTCCCGAATGCCCCACATACCATGATTACACACTACCCCATCGATGTCCATTTTACACACTCATAACACAAATCGACACCGTTTGAAAGTTAAAAATTAAGGCACACTCATGCAAGAACACGTCATTTTTCAAGCAATAATTTCTATCCAATTGGAACGACATGTGACAACATGGTTTTCTCATAATAATATTCAAACAAAACATGGCCTTACACACATATTCAGTTATTTGACATTATTCAAAACAATGACAACAACTCAATCAATGTTACATACATATCACATACGAATGACAATAATTTTAGTATTACAAGAGCTTTAGGGTTGAGAACCTACTGAAGTTCGATGAAAAGGATAGAAACTTGAAGAAGGAATCTGAAGGGGGAAAAACTCTAGGTCACCAGAGTGACGCCGAAAAGTATGATGGAAAGTGGGGACAATGGTTGGACTTGCTCAGGTAGGAGAACAGGGTCGGATATTTGGGAAATTTTTGTGAAAGTAGAGGGTCAAAATTATTTGACCCTCTTTTTATACTTTGATTGGGTTGGTTTAATAATTGGCCCAGGCTTCTAGAAACCCCAACAACAAGCCATAGAATTTTCTACAGTTCGTAGATCTTCGTCTCATAGTCTGCCAAAGCCTTAATCTGGGACATTGTCTTTACGGACTCATCTACCATTTGTAGAGTGGGTTGTAAAATCCCCCAACACTTAGAAAAATGTAGAAAACTTACTTGGAGTCCACGGGACCCATTTACGGTCCGTAGTTTATCTACAGGCCGTAGAGTTAGCCCGTGGACTGAAATGCATATTACTTTTGCTTATTGGAAGTGTTGTACGAGTCAATGTATGGGTCGTGGTTTGAAACTCGGCCCATAGAGCTAGTCGTAAGAGAACTTCTTATTGCTTCTTCAGCCCAAGGTAGTTGACTTAGTCTGGTACCTGCATGTACTTCACAAAAACGTACTGTTACCCTATATTCCACCAGTCCAGTGTCTACAAATTACAACTAAAATGCTAAAATTTAAACTACCTTCAAGTCTCAAAAGTTTAAAACAAAACAAAACTACTACTATGACATCAAAATATCTTGGGTTGGCTCCCAAGTAGCGCCTGATTTATTGTCGCGGTACGACTTGGACAACTTGGTTACTCAGACTTCACCAAGTGCCCAAACTTCTATTTCAAGTCATCTAGGCTCTTCATCGATGGACAAATGTTGAATATGACTTCTTCATCATTCAATCAAAACTTGAGTTAACCGACTTCCATATCTACTAGTGCTCGCCCAGTGGCTAGGAAGGGCCTTCCCAAGATGGTTAAGACTTCTAAGTCGACTTCGCAATCAAGGATCACAAAGTCTGCGGGGAATATGAATTTTTCTACTTTGTCAAAGACGTCATATAGTATCCCCACAAGATTCTTCACCATTTTGTCAACTATCAACAACCGCATACTTATAGGAGTAGGGGATCTAGTCCGAGCTTTTTGAAGACTATAAGGGACATTAGATTTATGTTGGCACTTAGATCATATAATGCCCTTGAGAACTTAACATCTCCAATGGTACAGGGTATGGTGAATGCTCCGGGGTCTTCTCGTTCTGCACCAAGGACCTTATAGTAATCGTACTGCAATATTGAAGCTCTTGGGAGAGCTCCTAACTCACAGTCCATTTCTTTGTGACCAAGTCTTTCATGAACATTGCATACATGGGCATCTTCTCCAATGCTTCAATAAGAGAGATGTTGATGGAGAGTTATTTCAGCATGGAGTGGAAGTACTTGAATTTACCTTCCTCCTCCTCCTTTTTTATTCTCTGAGTTAAACGAAGAGGAGGCCTGGGAATGGGCTTCAACTTTTATGGTGTCACTTCTCAACTATCTTCTCACAAACACAATCATTATCAATCGACATCAGAGGATCAATGGTCTATTTGCCACCACGAGTAGTCACCATCATACACTGCCCCTCATTCTTTAGATTTTGAACTGTATTACTGGGCATGTACCTTTTTATCACTGGTTCAATTGAGTTGACATTTGACCAAACTGTTGCTCCAGCTGCTTGATAACAACAGAATGAGACTTAATTTTCTGATTAATGTTGGAGATGTCAGACTTCATCTCCTTCAATATCTCATCCTAAGAGTCAGCCTTCTTCAACAAGTGATCAAACATCTCCTCAACCCTAAAATTACCAGCACCCGAATCCTAATTATTTGGTGGCATATACGGACCATTCTTGTAACCATCTTTGCATCCCTAATCTTTGTCTTGGCCCCTATTTCTGTCATAGTAACCTCCTCGATTATTGTCTCTGAAGGAGTCATTCCTATTATAGTTCTGACCATGGTTTCCTTGACCTTAGCACCAATAGTCCTGATTGGACCCTTGGGTATTGGCCCAAAAACCCACCATTTGATCTGTGATGAAGCAAATGTCCTCCTCATAGTAAGGCTCCTTATACATGGGTGCCCGTGAAGGCTAATGAGTTACTGCATTCACACATTCTTGGTTCTGCTTCATCAACAACTCCACATTGGTACTGGTCCGAGCAAACTCTTGCATCATATCTTTATTTATTTGGGCTTGCGTTAAATTAATACTAACTGTAAACGATCTATTTATTGTCGACTTATTCCTCATTCTGTATGCACGATTTGTCTTGACCACCTTTTCTAGCCTCTCAACAATCATCAAAAATGGATGATCCAGAAACGAGCCTCCCATGATTTTATCAGCAACAACTTGGTTATTCTCGTGCAGGGTTCGATAAAAGATCTCTACTAAGGTGTCATCTATGATATTATGGTTAGGGACACTCCTCATACATTTTTTAAATCTCTCCCATGTGGTACTGATCGAATCACCAGGAAATTGCCTGAAGTTATTGATTTGGTCTTCAATTTCAGCTTCTTCGGCCTTGGGAAAAACCTCTCCGAAAAGGCCTTCTGCAGTTTAGCCCAACAGGTGATCGAACATTGTGGGAGCTCAGATAACCATAGGCATTACATCGTATATTAGAGACAATGGGAAGTCACAGAGCCTAACGACATCCATAGAAAAATTTGGGTTTCCCATCACACTCTTATAGATGAAGACAACATTGTGTAGATGGTTATGTGGATCCTCTGATGGTAGGCCCGCAAACAATCCGTGATTATGCAGCATTTGAAGTAACCCACTGGAGACAAGGAACTTTGAGTCATCCTGTAGTGGTGGTAACATAATAGCTCTAGCAACGCCCATCGTCATAGGATCAAGCCGATATTGATTCCATGAATGAGCTGCGGGTTAAGATCCTGTGGCGGTGCATCAATATCCTCAAGAGGAGGTTGGTTATTAGCTTTTCTCATGCTGGTTTTGGTTTAGTGTTACATACTACATTATTTGTTACGTTATTTGCATTGTCCCGGGTCATTCTTCTCAGCATTCTTTGGATCTCAGGATCAAATGGAGTCAAGAGAATATCTCAACTTCGAGTGTTGTGTATACACTATACCTACATGCTAAAACAAAAAGAACAAGTATGTAAAATGAGGAAAATAAGGATTAATTCTAGAATTACTCGAATTTAACAAGTCTAGTCGTATTCCCAGCAACGGTGCCAAATTCTTGATGTCGCCCAAGCTACACCTCTTTTTTAAAGGTTAAAGCGGTCGTTGTTAAGTTATATAATCTAATCGAGGTTAGGGTCGATCCTACAGGGAATATGGTAGACTTGGAGTAATTTCAAGTAATTTGAGTTAATTAACCTCCTTATCTCCCGAAGGAACTTTTTTTTTTGGAAATTGCAAAAAGTAATCCTATATTAAAACAAGTGTGTGAAACAAGTAAGAAGAGTAACTGTGGTATTGTGTTGCCCATGATTCCCTAACTTGGTATTACCAGATAGTCACATCCTTTTCTTAGTGTGTTGCATGAAGAACGACAAGTTAAGTTTACTAAATCCTTTGATATAGGTGAGAGGTAAATTTCACTATGCGATTTGATCCATTCTCATAGTGTGACTTTACTAGCCCTTACCTATTGTTCCAGTACAATCTCCCGTTGACCAAGTTTGGTTGATTAGACGAGAAAACATCAGTCGAATCCTGTTAATTAATCTTTTCCTAATCATTACTACCTTGATCCACTCAGTAACACTAGGCGAGTTCTAATATTGGCCACCGTTAAAAAGCGATCAAAATAAAGAGAATTAATTAATACATGCATGCACACTTTCCAAGAATTACTAATCATTCGATTTTACCTTGTTAGTTCTTCATGGTTACCACAACCCTAGTTGTGGATTTAGCTACTCATTGCCATTATTGATGGAAGAATCATAATAGAGAATAGTATAATTAAGCACTTACAAGGATAAAATAAGAACAAGAAATCCAAACTCTTCAATGGAAATAACAAAGTATGAATTAACATCACAAAATAAAGTTTAAGAGCTTTTAAGCACTTTTCTCAAAGTATCTGGTCATTCTCTCCTCTTCTCCTTCAAAAATAACCTAAAAAATTTATTTATTACACTTAAAATACAAGTTCAAAATAAAATAGAAAAATTAGATTCAACAGGCAATACGAGCAGGTCTATGGGTCATACAAAGTTCTACGGCCCGTATGGGGGCTTCATGGAATTCCTTCTTCAATTTTAGGTTCAGCTTCTACGAGACCTTTCTACGAGCCATATTCAGACTTATCACCCGTATAGAGTTTCATCTGATGACTTTTCAGCAACTCCCAAATTTTGATCCTCAGGGTACAGAACCTCATCTACGACTTGTGCTTCATTCTGTGGCTCGTCTGATAGTTCGTATATGCAACTTCAAAAAATCATTCCTTCACTGGATTTTACTACAAAACCAACTCTACAGCTCGTGAAAACTTTCACGGCCCGTAAAGGGTGACATAGAATAGCAAAAACTTCAGCAACTACGCACTTAGCCCAAAATCATTTCCTATAATCTTGAAAATATACATAAAACACATCAAACCTACTAACATCGCTTTGAGAACACACAAAATTTCAAGTTTTAAGTATCAAAAGTATTGTATTTTGACAGCACAATAGTAGTGCAACAAAAAGGAAACATAAACAAGGTGTGAGATAAGTGTCAAAAAGAGAAAAAAATGAGAGAAACGAGAAATAATCAATATCAAAAGCATAACACTGCACCCGAGGTTTCAAGAAAACCAAAGACAATGGGAAAAACAAGCCATGATTAATAAGGTCGGTAGGATAAGTTCAAGTAATGTAGTGTCAAGGAAGGCAAAAGTAGTCACTATGTCCAAAATATACCACTTCTGTCCTTGTACCTATGTTACAAGCCGACAAAATTCTATAGTGATCCTAATTGCATTATTCGAAAGTCACAATATAAAATACAAGGACAAGCCTATTGTATTATATACAGTGTTTGAATTTTTTTTAGAGTGAGTATTCATTTAGTCCCTATATTAAAAGAAAAACTCAAAGTGTGTGTAAAAGGGAACTTCTTTATTTGTGAAGGTACTTGAGTAGCTTTGTTCAGTTCAGACTATCTTGGTGATTGTTGATTGTGTATCTGGCCTTGCTATTGAAATTATTCTGTCATTTATTGATCCACATGGATTTATTTGATAAAATATGATTTATTCATTGATTTTGCTAAGGATGTTCGTTGTTGGTTATGATATGATAAATGTCATGTGATTGATGTAGTATGATTGTTATTATTGCTTTATTAGATTGACTATGTCGCTTGAGGACAAACAATGATTTTAAGTTAAGTTTGTTGATATACTGCCAAATACGACACTTTTGATACTTTAAACTTGACATTGTGTGTGTCATCTGGCGTGTTTTATTGGCTTTGATGTGCATTTGTGTTATTTTTGCAGGAAATGAGATTCAGCGTGACTTTGACAAAAAAATCTACAAATCTATGTTGTTTTTGTGTTTTTATGAGGCCATCTATGGGTCGTGCTTTGATTCATAACCATAGATGGTGTTTGTGGTTAGGACTTACAATGGCTTGGACAAGAAAAAGACTCTGTCGTGGACGAGAAAAAGACTCTACGAGCTAAATGTACAATTTGTGGTTCTGAGTACAATTCGTAAATAAAAGTCGTAAATGAAAATGTTGAAGCACCACTGTTCTCATCTACAAGATGATTGTACAATTGTAATCGGGAGTATGAGTTATAGATGGTTTTTCATAGAAGGGAACCTGATTTTACACAGTACAGACTACGAGTGAAGACCACGAGCTATGA
>JAOTQR010024237.1:0-52661 GCA_025774065.1 Solanum ossicruentum
TATTTCATATGCATGACATATTTTTGTTAGTTAAGCTATCTCTAGGTGCAGTTTTAAAGGAAATATTCTATCTTTAGTACTTTTGGCCATCATACATATCGTACATTTTACGTACTGACGCCTTTGGTGGCTGCATCATATCATGATGCAAATGCAGGTGTCTGTGTTAGCAGATGCTCAGTAGGACAGTCCCCATCAGCGATAGATGAGGCCTTTTTACATCCAAAGGAGCTCGGGAGTCTTTATTTCTTTGTGTTTATTTTTTTGTTGAGGTACCCATGTGCCTACTCCGGTGCCTTAGTCAGAGTTAGTACTTTAGAGGCTTCGTAGACTAGAAAGATATTGTATCAAGTTATTTCTTTGAAGTTGTTTGAAAGAATTTGAATTAAGTTGTATACCTTGCCATTGTATCTTTAAGTTCATGAACTTGGAGCCCATTCTAGTTCTTTATGGTATTAATATCTTTCGCTGAGTAAGTTAGCCAGGCCAAGTGGTTCGCTTAAGACAAGAAATGATTTTCGAGTGTCAGCCACATCCAGGGTGTAGGCTCGAGGCATGACAAACTTGGTATTAGAGCACAGGGTTCAAGTGTCCTAGGGTGTCTATGAAGTCGTATCTGTACGATCTTATTTATGATTGTGAAGGCCCCACTTCTATAAACGAGGGACTTTTGACATCTATGAAAATTTTCCCTTCTTTCTTACTCTAGATAATGCAATAAAGTTACTTTCTAAGAAACTTGTCTATATTCGTGCAATTTCCAGATTCGTTCGACTACCTCTCATAATTAAGGTGGTTGGAACAGAAAATTCCAGATTCTTATTGTTGAGCTACCTTCAGATAAAGTACTTAGAAAGCAAGGAGAGTACATTAAGCTTGAGATGAGCCAACTAGTGTGCTTGAGTTATCGATCCATAATATTGCACTTTTATTCATATGAATCGTGCAATGAATTAGAGCAAGATATGATGTATTTCTATACTATCTTCCCTATATCGTTTTGCAGATGTTGTTCTTGAGAGAAAAGTTAAGTTATGCCTCTAATGCTTAGTAGTATCCCCTCCCCTTGAGAGGAAGTGATGGAAGGCCCTTTTGAACAATGTGACAGAATGTTCCTAAAGTTAGAAAGATGTAGGGATCACGAAGAATGAGAATAGTAACTTCTTGAAACTAGTAGCTAAGAGTCCTGTGATGATTAGTCAGGTTTCTTACAAGTTTTGTTTAAAGAGTAGTAAGTATAGTATAACTTCTATGATAAATTTTATGAAGAGTCGCAGTTCGTATGAGATGGGGTATACTTGAATATGAAAAGAGTTGATGTTGAAGTGGCATTGTGTTAGCAATGATGACTATATGTGATGAATATGAGAACAGAGGGCATAAAATAGTAGATGTAAACTAGGCTCATGATTTTGAAAGGGAGTCATATGAGAATTGTAGAGTTATGAACTTAGCTAGGTAAGGAGGTGTAATGGATGAGCGGATACTATCTGACTTAGGAAAGGGAGTGTGATGATGGAGTATACTTAGACAGACCATAAGCTAGAGAGTTATTTCTTATCATGAGGTTTAGTGATCTAACAATTCTTGACCTTATCTAGTAGTTTAGAGTTACTAAAGTATGTGTGTGTGTGTGTGTGTATATATATATATATATGAGAAGTGTGGATGCACAAGTTTAGTATTAAACCTTAAGCTCGAACTTTAAGTGAGTATCATGTAAAGAAGGAGTAGCAAGATGAAAGTGATACTATTAGTTAGAGATTCAGCCTAGTAGGCTTGGCATAGCATACATAAGAAATTAAGAAATTATCTTGAAAGAGGTGTGTGGTTACAAGTATGGCAAATGTGACACTTAGAAAAAAATATATAGGGAATTGAGGCTAAGTCATTAGATAAGAAGAGAGTCTAAGATGTACATCCAAGATAGTCTATAAGCGTGAGATGTGTTGACTAAGTATTTGCTATGAGGTTTTAATGGGCCTAGGTTTCTAAAATTTTACCTAATAGTTATGAGTAGGTGTGATATGACAGGAGAGTGTAATGTCCATGTTAGTACTAGACCTTAAGCTTAAAATATGAGGAGTCATGTGAAAGGGGAGATAACGTTGTAATAGTGATAGTCTGTATTAGGGAATTACTCTAAGAGGCTCCCCATGGTGTATGTTCGGGATTAAGATGTTGACTTTCAAGGAATGTGATGTATGAGTGTGGTATAGGTGCCCCTTTGGTAGGAATAGTGGAATGAGGATAGCTCGTTGGATAGCAAGAGGTTTAAGATGTGCAGCCATGATAGGGTACAACTATAGGAGGCTCCAACTTATGACTGCTATAGGAATCTACATAGTATATTTGAGTTGTCAAGTTGGAGTAGGCTAATGTAGACCTTCTCTACTACCCTTAAGAGTTGAGTCAAAGGAGGAAAGCAATAGATAATAAGGAGATCTCTGTTATAGTCTAGGCTTTCTTCAGTCCAGTGTAAGTTAACATGGCAAATGAGTGTTAGCGGACCAAAAAGGAAGATATTAGATCATGTGTCCTAGAAAGCGGCTATTATGCCATTGTGAAAAGCAAGTAATTGAAGTCCTATAAAGATAGAAGAAGGTTAGAGGTTGGTACCTCGGAAGAATGTTTTAGTAGCAGTTTCACATCTTTGAGTAGTAAGCTAAGTAATAGGAGGATATAAGCATTCTGTACATAGTGGTGCTCCAATTGTATAGAGGGCTGTACTTATAGCATAGTGAAGAGAATTAGTGTCACGACCCAAGCCTAGGTCCTAGATGTGACACTGCGAATGGGGAACCCAAAGGGACCCCAAACAAGCCTCTTAACTTGTCATTACACATCCTTAGTCGCGGAAGCATACAAAGGCATATAGATTAAGAATGTGGGCAATGGGACTGAGGAAAAGCTTGCATAAACATCATAATCAAGAGTCTAGAGTCAAAGCTCATACATACATACACAACATGTCCAATAAGCACCTCTAATAAGAAGATATAGCGGGGGCCAAGATAAGCTACCGGGCTCACCCTTATAGTGAGTAAAACATAAGAAAGTGTCTCAATACAAGGATAATAGTAATTTAGACCAAGGTCCCGAAATGGAGGACTTACTAACAAGCTTGGAATAACACCTTCTAGCCACTTGGAGGAAGAGGATGATCAACTTGGGCACCGGTCCCTACATGGGGATATCATGTAGGCAAGAGTATGGGATAGTACATTTGAATGTACTAAGTATGTGCGATATAATGCTAGCAAGAGATTGATAACATAATTGAAATGCATAACATTAGGCAATAGGCATGATATAGCAATATGCCATGTATGTTCAATGCATAAGTAAAACATGCTTAAGTAAATCATAGTCATATAGGTACCTTATATGAAGAGGAGACCAAGCTAGATTGCCAAGGTATAAACCCTTAGGGTTGGTGATGATAGCACCCATCACCCTAAGGTGTGAGGTATAAACCCCTCATCAAGGTTAGTGATGATAGCACCCATCACCCTTGTGTGTGAGGTACGAACCTCTCATCAAGGTTAGTTATAATCGCACCTATCACCCTAGCGATTGAGATATCAACTCCTCAATTAGGTTGGTGGTGATCATACCTATCACCCTAGTAGTTGAGTCTTTGACCCCTCAACTAGGCCCCTGAATTGGAATGGTCTACCACAACACTTTAGATAGTATTCATCATGTACATAAGCTCATTTCATCATCATATAGTCAATAATATCATATCTCATGCTTTAAACCTTCATTTCCTTAATAAATCATAAATGGACATTTTGTCAAACACCTTGGGGGTATGTAATGGGGGTAAAAGAGAATGCAATTTAGAGATAAAATCATGCAGGAAAATCAATGGTAAAACCTTTAATCAACACCTTGCAACACCCCTAAGACATTCATATCAAAACTCCTCATCAAACCCAACATTAGATCCAAGATTTAGAGCTTAAAACATGCTAAAACAACCATACTTTTATGAACTAAAATCATTGTACAGTAAATTCTTCATTATACAAGACCCACATGTAAAATCAACTTTAAATCATGAAATATTAGTAAAAAGAGGGTTTAGGCACCATAGGTGGAAGCACCCAATGGTTCAACATCACATACCTTAGCTTTTGTGAAAGTCTTGAAGAAGACTTTAATGGACATTTGAAGCTTCTGTGAGAGCCTTGAAGAAATCCTTGAGATAGGCCTTGAGTTTGGTACTTGAATTTAGGGTTAGAAATGAGTGTAAATGTTAAGGGAAATATTAGGGAATGTTTTGGGTGATATGAGGGTGAAATAAGGCTAAGTATAGGTGAAAACATATTTATGAAAACTTAGGTCCAACACTTACAAAAATCTGAACGAACTAGGAAAAAACAGTGCAGGAAATAAACCTCTCCGCGTTGCAGAGAGGTTGCAGACCATCACTGGAAATTGCACTAAGTGAAATTTCATAATTCGATTTCTTTGCTTTAAAAATTCGAGGTTAGACCCTTGTCACCCTAATTTGGGCCCCCTAAACAAGAATATGAAGTCGGATTTCTGAAATTCCAAACGAATTTTTAGATATATGGAAAACAAAATTTTGAGCACTTCCGAGGCACATATCTCCCCCTTGAGAACATTCTTCCCTGAATGTAGAGGAGAAATACAAGACAAGAATAATCATAAACAAATCAGTCCCAACATGAATACAATATTACATTTTAAACATCACTTTCAAAATCCCATTATAAGTGTGAAATTATCATAAATTGCCAACTTAAACGTAAACGCATATGAATGGCATAAGGGATGAAATGTAAGACTTGAAGTCACATAAGGGACTTACAATTAGTATCTTAGGTTTGAGTTGGAAGAGATAAGGGTACCACTTTTGCATGTCCGCTTCGGCCTCCCAAGTAGCACCTTCGACTTGTTGGTTCCTCCAAAGGACCTTAATGGATGTGACTTCTTTATTCCTCAATCTCTTTTCTTGCCTATCTAAGATCTAAACCGGAACCTCCTCATAAGTTATGTTATCCTCAATAACACTCACAACGTCAAGAGGCACAATGGCATTAGGATCACTAACACATTTTCTCAACATAGAGACATGGAATACCAGATGGACCAAATTCATTTCACTAGGCAACTTCAACTTATAAGCCACCTTGCTAACCCTCTTAATCACCTCATAAGGACCAACGAACCTTGGGCTCAACTTCTCCTTTTTACCAAAACAGACTACACCTTTCATTGGAGAAACCTTCAAATAAACCCAATTACCCACTTGGAATTCTAGGTCTCTTCTTCTTACATCAACATAGGATTTTTGATGACTTTGGGCTATGCTCGACCTTTCCCTAATCATTTTAACCTTGTCAAGAGTATCCATAACCAGATAAGCCCCCAATAAGGCCATCTCTCCAACTTCAAACCAACCGGTGATCTATAAAGTCTCCCATAAAGAGCTTCAAAAGGAGCCATACCGATGCTAGAGTGATAGCTATTGTTGTAGGCAAACTCAATCTATGGAAGATGGTCATCCCAACAACCTTTAAGCTCCAAGACACAAGCTTTAAGCATATCCTCAAGTGTTTGAATCATCCTCTCGGCTTGGTCATCCGTGTGAGGGTGGAAGGTTGTACTAAGGTGAACTTTAGTTCCAAGACCCCGTTGAAAGGATCTCCAAAAATGGGAAGTAAATTGTGAACCACGATCCAATATAATGGATAAGGGAACCCCATGCAACCTCACCAACTCATGGATGTACAACTTTGCATACTCTTCATCCCTATATGAAGTCTTGACCGGTAGAAAGTGAGCCAAGGTTGTCATCCTATCAACCACAACTCATATGGAATCAAAACCTTTCCTAGTCTTGGGAAACCCAACCACGAAATCCATATTAATCACCTCTCACTTCCAACTAGGAAGCTCTGTGTCTTGCATTAGGCTACCCAGCCTTTGATACTCGGCTTTGACTTGTTGACAACTATGGCAACCGCTGACAAATTTGGCTATATCTCTCTTCATGCCTCCCCACCAATACACATCCCTTAAGTCTCTATACATCTGGTGGAACTGGGATGGATAGAATAGGAGGAATTATGGACTTCGTCAAGAATTTTTCCCCTCAAACCATCAACACATGGCACACACAACCTATCTCAGTATCTAAGGGCCCCATCTCCCCCTTGGGAGAAAACCTCTATCTTTCCTTCTTTCTCCTAGGCCTTCAACTCAAGCGAGGAGGAGTCTAGATCTTGTTTTGCTATCACCTCATCAACCAAAGAAGATTTAGAACCATCAACAACAACAATACCATACCCACATCTTCTAACCTCACCCCTAGTCTAGCCAATCTATGCACCTCCCAAATCACCTCCCTATCACCACCATCCACATGAGCTAAGCTACCCATATACACCCGACTCAAAGCATTTGCCACAACATTTACCTTACCTAGATGGTAATGCACACTCATCGCTTAGTCCTTAAGGGGTTCTAACGACCTTCTTTATCTCAAGTGGAGATCTTTTTGAGTGAAGAAATATTGGAGGCTCTTATGAGGCTAGAAATAGTCTTCCTAAAATGATGGGCACCTCAAAATCAACCTCGCAATCAAGGATCACAAAGTCCGGGGGAAAGATGAATTTATTAACTTTAATAAGCACATCAAAAAGTAATCCTTCTGGCTTTTTAATGGTTCGATCTGCCATAAGCAACTGCATTCTCGTTGGGTTAGGGGTGCAAAGACCAAGCTTTTTGAATATGGCAAGTGGCATTAGGTTGATGCTTGCTCCTAAGTCGCATAATGCTCTTGCGAATTCAAAATCACCGATAGTGCAAGGGATGGTGAATGCACCAGGATTTTTTTGTTTCTGAACAAGGCATTTGGTCATGATTGTACTGCATTATTGGTGTTCTTGTGAGAGTTCATGGATTAGAGTGTGCTTCTTTGTTACCAAATCCTTCATATGCTTGGCGTACCCTGGCGACATTTTCTCCAAGGCTTCCAAAAGGGGAATGTTTATGGACAATTGTTTTAACATTGACAGGAAGTGCTTAAACTTGCCATCTTCTTCCTTTTTCTTACTTTGGGGGAATGGAGGAGGTGGTTTCAGTATTGTCTTGACTTTCTCTTGCTATCCCACCTCTTGGTTTTCTACTCTCTAGCTCCATGGACTTTCTTCCTCAATCATCACCTTGCTATCAATGACCCTTTCATCTGCTTCATCCTCAGCCATTGGCATAAAGGGATTAATAGTTCTTTTTCCACTCTGAGTCATCATTACCATGTAGTACCCTTAGTTCTTAGGATTTTGAACCGTGTTGCTTGGTAAGGTGCCCTTTTGGCGTTGGTTGAAGTGCGAAGAAACTTGCCTGAATTGTTGTTCCAGTTGTTTAGTTGCCAATGAGTGAGACTTTATTTTCTGATTAATACTTGAAATATCCATCTTCATTCCTTTTAAAGTCTCATCATGTTGATCATCCCTCTTCAACAACATCTCAAACATTTCTTTGACTCTAGAGTTACTTGACTCAGCATTATAGTTGTGTAGTAGTACATAAGGACCATTCCTGTAGCCATCTCTCCTTCCCCATTCGGTCTTTGGCACTCTTTCTCTTTCATAGTATCCACCTCAGTTGTCTCTGTATGTCCCATCACAGTTTAAGTTCCAACCTTGATTCTCGAACCCTGGCCTCTAATAGTCCAAATTGGAGCCGTGAGGGTTGTTCTAGAAACCCACTGTTTGGTTGCTTACAAAACATGCATCTTCATCAAACAATGGACCTTTATAGATGGGAGCCTTTGGAATTTGGTGAGTGACTGCACTGACACTTGCTTGGTTTTGCTTTAAAACCAAGTCCATGCTTGTGCGAAGTTGAGCAAGTTGCTCCATGATCTCCTCATTGACCTTTGCTTGCTCATTGTTGGTGTTGACCGCACAAGAAGTCTTCATCGCACCTCGCTATCATTGACCCCATGCTCTATTGATTTTAACCACTTACTCAATCCTTGTAGCTATCAATGCAAGAGGTTGGTCAAGGAACATGCTTGCCATGATTGTGTCAGCGCAAGCTTGACTATTCTCATCATGTGCTCGATAGAAAATCTCATCGAAGGCATTGTCAACAATCTTATGATCAGGGACAATCCTCAAGCATTAGGTAAATCTCTCCCATTTTATTCTAATAGAGTCACCTGGCAATTGCTCAAAGTTGTCTATTTGGTCCTTGAGCTTCAACTTCTTAGATCTTTGGAAATATCCTTCAAGGAACACTCTTTGAAGCTTAGCGTAACTTGTTATGGTACTCGGAGGAAGCTCGTACAACCACACAGCTACATTGCTAGTCAATGACAGTGGAAACACTCTTAAACCAATGACATCAAAAGAAAGATTTTGTTTCCCCATGACACTCTTGCAAACAAACACCATATTTTGGAGATGACGGTGGGGATCCTCTGAAGGTAGTCCTATGAATAATCCACGGTTTTGGAGCATTTGGAGCAACCCACTCGATACGCAAACTTAGCATCTATCGGTAAAGGAGGCAGTACAACAACACTGGTAATGTCCAAGGCCATAGGGTTCAATCAATATTGATTCTATCCATAAGTGTTTTCATTGAAGTCCCTAAGTTGTGGCCTATTATCCCTCGGTGGTGGATTCTCCTCTCTTCCAATATCATCATCATTAATATTTATCTCCTTCTCAACCGCAACATCTTCATTCACTTAAGCCATTTTTCTAAAAAGTTGATGGATCTCCAAATTAATCAGAACTAAGGGATCAGCTTGGCTCTTTTTATTGGGCATACAACCTAGCATAACCAGCGAGTAAATTCAAACAACAAAAACAAAAGTAAAATACATGAGACTCTAGAAATTAACACTAGAAATAACTAATAGTGAAATCAAGTCAAAACTTAGCTGTACTACCCGCCAATGGCGCCATAATTTTTGATGATGTTCATGCTCTAATAAGAAAGCGATCGCTGTCAGCAATTGACCTAAGGAATATAGGGCTTGACTATAAAACTTTACTATTAATCATTTCAAGCATTTATAACTAAAATCTCTAAATAAGGGGGGGGGGGTTGTGATTAAAAAACAAAGTAAAATAAACACTATACTACGACGTAGAAAACACTTAATTGTAGGGGCAACTTGGGAATTGTGTTCCCCATGGTTCGTTAACTCGATTACCCTAGATAACATAACTATAATTGGAGATTCACATGCAGGACGGTAACTTAGGTTCTTCCATCCCTCTTGTGAAAGTGAAGGTCGAATTTCACCATGGCACTTGGTCTGCTACCATGGCATGCCAATTAACCCTTACCTATTGCCCCAGTGAATCTCCCCTTGGTCAGGTTTGGTTGATTAGATGAAAACACATCAATCGAATCTTGTCATCTATTTCCCTTCTCGTATTCATCACTGCCTTGGTCGGGATCATGATAGTAGGCGGTGTTTGGTGTTGGCCACCACCAAACAACAATCAATATGAAGAGAAATAGATAATATATGCAAAACCCCAATCATTGAGATGCAATAAACCTAAGTCATCTCAAGTCAACTATATATGGTTACCACAACCCCAAGTTGTAGGTGCTTAGCTACTCATGACTAAAACGAAATCAACAAAAATGCAAATACAAGACATAGTTGAGAGTTTTACCACAAGAAATGAAGAATGTAGACACCACAAGTATCAAACCAAAATGCTTGATAGATTGACAAAGTGTAAGGCAAGATTTGGAATCCCCAAAATGGGTTTTCCAAATGAAAATGACAAACTAATACCAAACCCTAAAATATTCTTGAGAAATTCAAAGGCAAGTTCTAAGTCTACGATGTCTCCTGCTCTTGTTTTCCTCTTTTTTTAAAATAAAACCCTAACTTAATGTATTTATAATGCTTACAAATAAACCCTAAATATTCCACAAAAGACAGTTGGCAGTTGGTGTGCCTCATAGGTATAACTCAGAGGGTGGCCTATGATTCGCAGTCAGAGTCATAGTCGGGGTCTCGTATCAAGATCACGGAATCTTGGACTCAGCTGGTACGACCCACTGGTATGAGTCGTTACTTAGGCTATGACTCATATGCTCCTCTCCTAGTCTAGGCCTTCAGGTTTTTTGGTCCAATATATTGGCTCTCTGGTTCCTGCTACGAATCCACCCATACGAGTCATAGTGAGACTTACGACTCAATAGGAAGGCCTCATAGGGATGACCTCTACTTAGCAGATTTCTAATTTTTAGTCTCTAATTCTTGCTACGATACACCCTACAACTTGTAGCTTGGGCTATGACTTGTAGATGAGCTCGTATGTGCTATGATTCAGCAAAATCTGCAATTTTTCTTCAAAATCATGCCAACCTAACATTTTTGCAAGAAAAACACAAAAACACACCATAAAAAGTCGCATTAAGAACTCACAAAAGCTCTTGTTTCAGGCATCAAATATGATGTATTTTGACAGCACATCAAATTTGTGGATTGTTGCTTCAATTTTAGGACTATCTTCTAAAACAACCCTCTATGCTCGTATAGTGTTCTACACCCATAGGGGATTTTGTCTGATCACCTTTCAGCAAGTCCCTACCTTCTAGCCTTCAGGGCACGATACAAGATCTACAGCTCGAAAAGTCTTCTACAACTCGTCTGCATGTTCGTAGACTTAACTTCAGAACTCCACCCTTTACTGGAACTGCACATGAAACCCTCTTTATGACTCGTAGAGTACACTACAGCCCGTGAAGGGTTTTGTGGAACTTCACTTTCAGCAACTTTTGCATATTTTGCCTAAAAATCATGCGAACCCTGAAATCCTTCAAAACAAACATAAATACACCTCAAACCTACTAGCATCACATTGAGAACACACAAAATTCCAAGTTCTAACCATTAAAAGTGTTGTATTTTTATGTCGCCTAAGTTATACCTCCTTTTTAGAGGATAAAGTAGTCATTTCTAAGAAATAGAACCTAACAAAGGCTAGGGACGAACCCATAGGTAATGCATAGACTCCTGAGAATTCATTGACTGCAATTCAAATTGTTAACCAACTTATTTCTCCAAAGAGGGGGGGGGGGGTTTGCAATAATCAATGGAAAATTAAGCTACACTAACTAATACAAGAGAGAAATCAATATGGCGAGAAACTAGGGTATTGTGTTCCCCATGATTTTCCAACTCAGTATCATTGGATAAACTAATTCTTGTCTAGTGTATAGAATGCAGGACAGTATGTTATGTTCATCAAGAAATTTAGTCAACGGTGAGAGGTGAATTTCACTATGCGACTTGGCTCATCTCCATAATATACGTTAGTAACTCTTACCTATTAGTCCGAGTATAACTCCCCTTGGCCCAGTTTGGTTGATTAAATGAGAACATATCAATAGAATCTTGTTAATTAATCTCTTTTCTTATTCTTTACTATCTTGATACAGTCAGTAATACTAGGCGGGTTCTAATGTTGGTCATCACTAGAAAACATGCAAAACAAAGAGAGTTAATTAATACATGCATATACACCTTCCAAAGATTATAAATTATCTGGTTTTACTTTGCTAGTTCTTTATGGTTCCCATAACCCTAGTTGTGGATTTAGCTACTCATGCTATGTGTAGATCCAAGAATTATGAATTGAGAAAACATAATTAAGTACTTACACAATAGAATGAAGAACAAGCAAATCCAACTTCAATAAGAATCCCAAGCTTCAAGATAAAATTCAAACACAAGTGCTCTCAAAGACTTTCCAATATGATCTTACAATTTTCTCTCTCTAATTACTGAGTTCTCTTAGTAATAGGCAAAAACTTCTGAAAAAATAACCTAAAAAAACCTATTTATAATAATTAAAATTTAAGTCCTAAACAAAATAGGAGAACTTGTTGGCAGGCTATACGAAAGCTGTTTATGAGCCGTATTGTCTTCCAGGGCCTATAATCGGGGTCTCGTACTCAGCTTTTGGAAATTTGGACTTAAACTCTACGACACCCCTCTACGACTCGTAAAGTGATCTATGACCTGTAAAGGAATTTCATCTAATGAAATTTCTAAAAGTCAAAGTCTCTGATCCTCAGGGCACGAACTATCTTCTACCTATCGTAAAACCTTCTACGGCTCATCTGCATGTTCGTAGAATAAACATCAGAAAATAGCCCCTTATTGAATAGTTCACGAAATCACCCTACGATCCATAAAATGATCCACGGCCCATAAAGGGTCTCGTATAACAACAAAAATTAGCAACTTCTGCAATTTTTCCCAAAAATCAAGGCCAACCTATAATCTTGAAAATATAAACACAAAAACATGTAAAACCAACTAACATCGCATTAATAACACACAAAATTTCAAGTTTTACGCATCAAAAGTGTTGTATTTTGGTAGCACATCATATTTTGATAGCACATCAGTCATGAAACTCAAGAGTAGAAGAACTAAGACCACTTGGAATAGGAAGAACCTAATACCTTAGGCTTAAGTGGATTGGAAAAGATGGGGATATCAATTCATCATGTCTAACTCTGCCTCCCATGTAGCACTCTCCACATGTTGATTTCTCTAGAGCACCTTAACCGAAGCCATATCATTGTTGTGAAGCCAATTCACTTACCTATCTAAAATCTCAACTAGAACTTCCTCATAAGACAAGTCCTCCTCAACCTCAACACCTACCAAAGGCACAATGGCACTAGGATGAAATGCCCAAAAATGAGCTTCAGAAATGCCCATAATCAGAATTTTCTTATATCTCAAAATCTGTACGTGATATCAAAAATTCGACTTCATATTCTCGATCACGGGGCAAAATTGAGTGAAAATGGGAATAACTAAGATTTTAGAGGACCCATATCGAAAAATAATTTTCTCAAATTTCTGAATTTCAGTGAGCATTTGCATCCTGGCCGTGATGTGCCAGGGGTGCAGAGCAGTGTAAAATGTTCCTTCATGTTGGGTCCATATCACAGACTAGACACGGACCAGTACAAAATTTTCCTTGGTTTTCTTATCTGCCCAAGGGCATTGGGATCATAGTCTCATGCCAGCTAGAATGTGCAATCACCCATACTTTGCCATTTTTTTACTCTATATCACTCAAAACCCTCACAAAACCTCTCCAAGACTTAACCAAATATCTCATTCCAAATTCAAGAATATCAAGCTTAGCTTTGGAACTCAAGGATTCCTTTAAGCTCTAAGTTTCCTTCAGGCTCATCTCAAGAAACCTAAGTTTGAGGTATGTGGGTTTCATCCATTAGTTCATTTCACCCATGGAGCTCACTCTTCATTTTAATGAAAATTGCATGTTTTCAAGTGGTATCATATATGGGTATCTCTTATTATAGATTATGAATATAAATTATGTTGGGATTTTATGAAATGTTGATTGATTATGCATGACTAATGGTTTTGTCTATTGAGATTATGCATGTTTTGAGCTATGAAACTATGATCTATTACGAGTTTTGATGATAGATTTCAAGGTACCCTACATGAGGGTTTTGCTAGATGTTGGTGGGTTGATTTACATTGAGTTTACTAATATTAATTCACTCTTAAATTGCATGATTTTGAACAAGCATTATGAACACACCATGTGTTTGATAAAATGACATGACAAGAATTCTTAAGTTAGTGATAATCTATTATATGATTTACAAGTCAAGTAACTATATGATGATTAAGGGATTTCAAGTATGTATTGAATTCATGAAAAGCACCTATGATTTTACAAGTATCAAGTTAAGCCCTATTCAAGATTCTTGCCTTTTGTGAGTCATTCATGTTAAAGCAAGGAATGATGTATGATTGTTATCTATTCTCATGTTCAAGTTAGGCTCACTATTAGAGGTCAAACATGTTTATAAGCTACTCAAGTCATGTTATCATGTCTCTTACAAGTTATTCATGTTATGACTAAAGTATGATTATTTCAAGTATTCTGTGGGATTAGACTTAGCACCGATTGAGGCTTAAGATGGGGGCTCGACTTAAGGGGTCCTTATATAAAGTCTTAGTCTCTAAATTATGTGCCACCATAGGATTATACATGATATCTCTTATTTGTTTCTAGTAGATCCATCTAGTTATACCACACATTGTCGAGGGGGTGACATGCCTCGATCACCTTGACTAGGGGGTGACATGCCTCGAATTATTCATTGTATGGCTACCATGGCAAGTAGACCACACCTTTCGAGGGGATGACATGCATTGATCACCTAGTTGAGGAGGTGACATGCCTCAATCACCTTACCAAGGGGTTGACATGCCTTGGATTATAAGTAGTAACTCGCTTGGTCTATGTTGGTTAAGGTCTCTTCCCACATATCTATAATATACTATGCAAGTTGAATGTTTTCTAAGCATGTGTTACTATGCGCATTGACCATGCATGCCATTTTGAGATTATATATCTATTGCCTATGATTCTGCATTTTGACTATATTGGCATATGTCTTGTTGTGTTGCATCCAGCATACTTAGTACATTCAAACGTACTAACACATACTCTATGCCTACATGATATTACCATGTAGGGACCGGAGCACCTTATGCATCCTCCATGTGGCTAGTTCGGTACTTCAGAGATAAGCTTTGGTGAGTCCTCAAGTACAAGGACACTATCTATGTTACTCTTGCTACTTGGTGACTTCTTTCTATTAGAGTACTTGTTACTATAAGGGTTAGCTCAAAAAGTGTCTTGGCCCTCGCTCCATTCTATGTTAGAGGTGTTGTTGGATATTATGGTGTACTTATGCTATAAGCTTGACTCTTATATGCTTTTATAATTATCAAAGGCTTTCCCTTAGTCCCGCTTCTCTTTTTATTTTACCATGTGATGTTTATTTTGCTTCTGCGTCCAAGGATGTGTGAATGATATGCTAAGAGGCTTGTTTGGAGTCCCTTTTGGTTGTCCATTCATCGTGTCACATCTAAGACCTAGGCTTGGGTCACTACAAACTTGGTATCAGAGTACTAGGTTTTTAATGGTTCTCAGAATCCAACACACCACATCGATTAGAGTCTTATTCATGGTTGTAAAGTGTGCCACAACTATGAATAGGAGGCTATGAGGCGTTTCAGGAAATGTTCCACTACTTTATGATCTATATCGTGGTTTAGATGTAAGTGTAAATATTTTTTCCTAATGAATGCTCTTTGCTCTTCTACATCATGCTGATTCCAAGACAGAGACTAAGGAGAGCCCGTACACCCGAGGAGCAATCGGCCCCTCCCGCTCCTCAAGGAGGAAGGGTAGCCCAAGATGAGTTCCGAGATGCTGTTACAATGTTGGCTCATGCTATGACCAACCAAATTAACCAAGGGGCCCAAGCCCGTCATGCTCTCATTTTGGCTTCTAGGGTGAGGGATTTTACAAAAATGAACCCATCAGAGTTCCATGGATCCAAGACGGATGAGGATCCCCAAGATTTCATAGATGAGGTGTATAAGGTGTTATCCATCATGGGGATCAATTCAGAGGAAAAGGAGGAGTTGACAGCCTACCAACTCAAAGGGGTGGCTAAAATTTGGTTTACACAATGGAAGTTGGAGAAAGGGAATGATAATGATATCCCTTGGGAAGAGTTCGAAGCCGCATTCCTCAATTGGTTCTTTTCTATCAAGCTAAGGGAGGCTAAGATAATGGAGTTTATGAAACTTAAGTAAGGTTCCACGAGTGTGGGGGAGTATGCCCTCAAGTTCAACAAGCTACCAAGTATGCTCCATAATTGGTTGACGAACCTAGATCAAGGATGAACCAACTTGTGTCCGGAGTGTCTGACTTGGTTAATAAGGAGTGTCGTACTGCCATGCTAGCAGGTTATATGGTCTTTTATCGGCTCTTTACTTATACAGACCAACTAGAAGGGGAGAAGCTTAGAAAAAGAAGAAGTGGTGAGTCTAAGAGGGCTCGTTTTGAAGGTGGTTTCTAAGGTTCCAAGGGTGGCCGGTTTCCTCAAGGCCACAAGTGGGTCTTCCAATGATGCAACCTCACTAACTCCTAAATGTAAAATTTGGCATAATTCTTAATACTATAAGAGGCCTTAACCAATAAAAAATGGGCTGATTTCGTCATTCTATCCATTATCACCCAAATTAAGTCATGTTGTTTTTTGGGTACTAAGTAAACACATTATAAAGTGCATATTAACATATTTTCACTTTCAAGTAGAGATTTCAATGTCTTGGAATAAATCAACCAGCCTTTGATGTTCAACTTTCACTTGTTAACAATGTGGGCATTCCATAACAAATCTTGATATGTCTTTCTTCATACTATTCCACCAACACATCTCCCTTAATTATCTATACATTTTGTTGGATTCGGGATAGATATAATATTGAGAATTATAGGCCTTACTCAATATCATCTCTTGTAGTCTGTCAATGTTTTCAACATATAGATATCCTTAGTACTGAAGTACCCGACCTCCCTTTTGTGAGAAGACCTCAACCTTTTTTTCAACTACCAATTTTTTTAACTCAACCAATGTTGGATCCATGTCTTGCTTTGCTTTAACATAACAAATCTTGATATGTCTTTCTTCATACTATTCCATCAACACACCTCCCTTAATTATCTATACATTTTGGTTGATCCGAAATGGATATAATATAGAGGATTATAGGCCTTACTCAATATCATCTCTCGTAGTCCGTCAATGTTTTGAACATTATAGATGTCCTTGGTAATGAAGTACCCTATCTCCCTTTTGTGAGAAGACCTCACCCTTTTTTCCAACTACCAATTTTTTTAACTCAACCAATGTAGGATCCATTTCTTGTTTTGCTTTAATATCCACTACTAAAGATGATTCCGCCTCACTTTGCACAAGAATACTTCCCTCTTTAGAATCACTTAACCTTACACCCAAATGGGCTATTTGATGCACATCTCTAATCCATTCTTTCTTCCCATCATTAACATGAGCAATGTCACCCATAGACAACCTACTAAGTGCATCGGCCATAGCATCAGCCTTACTTGGATGATATATACACTCATGTCATAAACCTTTAGGAGTTTAAACCGCTTTTTTTGCCTTAGGTTCAAGTCCCTTTGGCTAAATGCATATTGCAAACTCTCGTGATCAACAAATACATTAACAATCACCCTATATAGAGAGTGACACCAAATTATCAAAGTAAAAACAACCACTGTGAGTTTAAAATCATGAGTTGGGTAGTTCTGTTCATGAACCTTCAATTTTCTTGCAACATATGCTATGAACTTTCCATGTTGCATCAAGACACAACCCAAACCAACATATGAGGCATCAAAATATATAATAAACCCATCCTTTCCAACAATGTCAAGATAAAAGTTGATGTAAGATGATCTTTTAATGTTTGGAAGCTCTTTTCACATTCGTTAAACCATTGAAACTTCATCTTCTTTTGGGACAACTTGGTCAAAGATGATGCAGTAGATGAAAACCCCGTCAATAAATCTTCTATAATAACCAACCAAGCTCAAAAGGCTTCTAATGTCCAAGGGCCACAATGGTCTAGGCCAAGTTCTCACCGTCTCCATTTTCTTTGGATCCACTCTAATTCCATCACTCGATAACATGCGACCAAGAGATGCTACCCCAACCAAAAGTTACACTTGCTAAATTTTTAAAATATTGCCTATCCCTTAATTTTTGTAGCACAATACCCAAGTGATGCATGTGTTTTTCCTCATTAGAGGAGTAAACCAAATTTCATTTATGAAGACCACTACAAACATGTCCAAGTGGTGTTTTAACAATTGGTTCAATAGGTCCATAAAGATCGTTAGAGCATTAGCCAATCCAAACAACATAACTAAGAATTCAAAATGGTCATACCTTGTTCAAAATGTCATCTTGCGAATATCAAAATCCCTTATCCTTAGTTGATGATAGCCAGACCAGAGATCTATTTTGGAGAAGTAACTGTATCATTATAGTTGATCAAACAAAATATCTATCCTCGAAATGGGATGCTTGTTCTTGATGGTGATCTTATTCAATTGCAGGTAGTCTACACATATTTGAAATGGCCTATCCTTCTTCCTCACAAATAACATGGGTGCACCATGGTGAAATGCTTGACCTTATAAAATCCTTCTATAATAACTCTTTTAGTTATACCTTTAACTCCTTGAGTTCAATAGGGCCATACGAGAAGAAGGAATAGAGATAGGTTGAGTATCAAGAAAAAGATCTATGCCAAAGTTAATTTCCCTTCTGAGAGGAACACCAGGTAGGTCATTAAAGAAAACATAGGAAAACACATTTACAATGGAAAACATCTCAAGTGTATGCTTTCAAAATTTGTGTCCCTAAGTCACACTATATGATCGGCATATCCTTTATAAATCAACTACCATGCTTTGAGACATGACATGAGTTTACCACTAAGATACTGAAGCACTACCCTTCTACTCAAGGAATGACTCACTAGGAAATTGAAACTTGCCTTTATAGACTCTAAAATCAATATATGCATAAGATGCATCCAACCAATTCATACCAAGAAAGATGTCAAAATCGACCATATCAAGTTCAGCAAGATGACAATTAGTAACTCTATGCAAGTTCACCATGGGATAATTTTGATAAACTATTTTGGCTAAAACTGACTTACCAATATGAGTATAGACTGAAAAGGGCTCTAACAAGACTGGAACACATATCAAACCTTATAGGAAGAAAGGGAGCAACAAATGACAAGTTGGCACCTAGATCACGCAACGTATATACATCAAAGTTAAAGGCCTACAAAATACTCATAACAACATCGGGAGACTCCTCAATGTCTTACCTAGCATGAAGGACATAGAACCAATTATTGCATTAAGGACCATCTTGTTGAGCTTGCACACTTTAATGCCCTTGTCCTCCTTGAGTAGCTTAACCTTGAGGATGAACTTTCTTTCCTTTATTTGCAACACTTGGGCATTCAGACAGTGTGTCCCATCTTACAACATTTATAGCAAGTAACGGACCCAAATAAACACTTGCCCACATTATTTCTCCTATACTTAGGACATTTAGGAAAAGTAGGTCCACTACCAATTTGAGCTTTAGGTTAAGGCAACATATCCTTATCAAAACTTTGACCAGAACTTGAGATGACCCTTTGCCTTTAAAACTTTTGGCCTTTTCACAAGGCATCCATAGCCACCACCAGATTGGAATTGGAGAACCTACCTTCAAATTGAGTCATCTTGGACTCTCTCACCCTTCTTAGCTTAAGATTCTTACCAATTTGCTCGGCATATGTTGTAAGCCAAGAAATGTCCATCTTCTCAACTAGCATGGTGGTTCAACATTACTTCACTCACCAAATCAGATATTCACAAAATAAATTACTCATCTATCCTAGGAATCGGCTACCAAGGAGGGAGCATACTTAAATAGCCTAGTGAACTTGAGGGTTTACTCCCTCACACTCATACTGCCTTGCTTGAGGTTAATGAACTCTACCATCTTTTTTTCCCTAGGCTCAAGTTGGAAAAAATGGTCTACAAATGCAAGCTTGGAGACTTTCCAACAAATAGAACCTTCATCCACCCTCTCGGCCATCCATTGAGTGTACCACACTTGAGAAACCTCTTTGAGTGGTAGGTCTCCAACTGCACCTTTTCTTTTGATGAAACCTCTATTATAGAAATCACCTTGTACACCTCGTCCATGAACTCTTGTGTATCTTCATCCATGTTAGAACTATATAACTTGGGATGATTTATTTTGGAAAAATATCTCACTCTAAAAGCCAGTGTATGCATATTAGGAGGAGCAACAATAGCTTGATTGGACTGGTTGGTCATAAATTGAGCCAACATAGTAATAATGGTCCGAAACTCCACATTTATCACTTACTCCACTAAAGGATAATGAGAAGCTTGGATACTAGAGTAACTTGGTCCTTATTGGCATTGTAACCTCTTTTATCTTGAAGGCATTCTTTACACATCACAAAGACAATCATTAGAGAGGGAAGTCTTATGGTATACTACATGGCATGACATAGATCATAAAAAAAATGAATACTCCGAAAACATCTCATAGATTCCTAGTCATAGATATGGTGTGCTTTACATCGATGAATAAGACTCTATTTGAGGTGTCATATTGGACTCCCTAGGATACTTCAAAATGTTTAATTTTGATACCAAGTTTGTCATAACCCAAGCTAGGTCCTCGGTGTAACACGACAACTAAGATTCCTAAAGAAATCCCAATCAAGCCTATTAGCATATTATAATCATTCATAGGTAATGCAACCAACAAGCGAAAGATCATGAAAAGGCCTAAAGAAAAATTTCATGATAAAAAAAAACTAGACTACATATAATCCATATATGATATCCAACAATGTCACTAATATACTAAGATATGCGGGGTCTATGACATGTCTCAAACACATCTCAAAGAAAAGTATAAGAAGTAGTCTTAAGCATTCAACTCAATCTATAGCAATGAAAGTATAGTAAAAAGCTTTGTCCTTAAAACATGAGACACATTGATAGTCTTCAAGAGCGGGTCAAGCCACAATAATAGGGAGGAGAATGATTATCCATCCCTATATAGTGATATAATTTAGGCAATGAAGTATGTGTTAGTATGTTTGAATGTACTAAGTATGTAAGTAATGCGAAGTAAGGTTCATATAGTGCAAAAACTAAGTAAAGATCATAATGTCGCATGAGATGTAAAAGCATAAATAAAAATGCAAGTGGTCAACACATAAGCAAGTCAAAAATGATTTAATATATTTAGGCATAAAAGTACAACACATATGTGAGATAGAACCATAACTGACAATAAGGCGATGTGAGCTATTACATGGAATCCCAGTACCTACCCGTACATCAGAGGAAAAGGATCCTACTTGCGAAGGTAGGCCTCTACCTCTATTAAGCGAATATCATAATCATATTGTTATATGTGGATCCACAAGCTAGGGTGTATTTGCAACATAATCCTATGGTGGTTGATCATGCCAAGCTACAACTTCTTTTTAAGGCTAAAGTGGTCATTGTTAACACATATAACCTAACCATGATTAGGGTCGAATCCCATAAGGAATATGGTAGACTTAGAAGAATTCAATTGCAATTTGGGTTGATTAACCAACTTATCTCCCCAAAGAGAGGGGGTTTATAATAGCTATTAAAAGAAGTTTAAGATAAGACAAGTGTTAAACTAATATGAAGAGGAACTAGGGTATTGTGTTCCTCAAGATTCCCTAACTCGGTATTACCAGATAATAATTTTTTTTAATGTGTAGCATGCAGAATGATAAATTAACTTCACCAAACACTTTGGCCCAGGCGAGAGGAAAAAATTTCATAATATGATTTGGTCAATCCCTACAGTGTGACATTACTAACCTTTACCTATTGTCCCAATACAACCTCCTCTTGGCCCAATTAGGTTAATTAGATGAGAAACATCGATCAAATCCTGTTACCTGATCTCTTTTCCTATTCATTTCTACCTTGATCTAGTCAATATCACTAGGTGGGTTCTAATGTTGGCCACCATTAGAAAGCATTCAATAAGAAGAGAATTAATTAATACATGCATGCACACTTAGAATTACGAATTATTCAGTTTTACCTTGTTAGTTCTTCATGGTTCCCACAACCCTAGTTGTGGATGTAGCCACTCTTGATTAGTGTAAATGCAAGACTTATGAATTTGAATAATATAATTAGGCACTTGCACAAGAAAATTTAGCATAAGGAATCCAAACTCTTCAATAGAAGCACAAGATTGAAATTAGAAGAAGCAATAAAGTTTTTACAATTATTTCTCAAACTCTCTAATGTTTTTCTACTATTATCCCTTCGTCCTCTATGAAAAATAACCTAAAAATCCTATTTACAGTGTTTAAGATACAATACAAAAATGAATTAGGACAACTGGGTCAGCAGGCTCTATGAGGTACTCTACAGGCCACATAACAGTTTACAGCTCGTGATCGGGCCTTCATGAACTATCGGTTCAATTCTGGAACTATCTTCTACGATACCGATCTATGGCCCATATAAAATTCATGGACTATAAGGAGTTTCTTCTGATACAACTTCAGTAATTCTTCGCTTTTTTATCCTCAGGGTATGGTACCAAGTCTACGACTCGTAAATTCTTCTACGACTTGTTGCATGTTTGTAGACTCGACTTCTAAAATACAACCATCACTGGAATTGCACATGAAACCACCTTTATGGCTTGTAGAATACTCTACAATCCATAAAGGGTCTCACGGAACATCACTTTCAGCAATTTCTGCACACTTTGCCCAAAAAATAGTGCCAACCCTGAAATCTTACAAAACAAACATCAAAACACATCAAACCTACTAACGTCACATTGAGAACACATAAAATTCCAAATTTTAAGAATCAAAACTATTGTATTCTGATAGCATATTGACACCCTTAACTTAAAACTGTTGCTTGTCCTTAAGCGACTGACTCAATCTACACAGGCAGCACAGTAAGACACAGACCTCAATCTAAGAGCAAACATCACATCAAGCTTAAGCACAAACATCCACACCACTTTCAAAATACAATCAGATAGCTATCCAACAAACCAACACGGATTAATGCATCTGACAATGTAACTATGAAAAGCGAGGTAACCATCAACAAGCCACAATTATTAAGTTAGTCTAATGTTAACAGTGAAATGCAAATGCTCTCACATAAAGAAGTCTCATATCTCACTCACAATGATATTTTAATGTATAATCTTGGAACTATGCAAAATCACTCACTGTCACAAAAGATATTCATATGTCATTCTCAATACCATATGCTTGCCCCTATACTCATGGCTAAGACCTTTGACTACTTGGACTAGGATCACTTTAGGACTTTCTAGGCTTGTAAAATAGGCTCAAGGGGCTTCAGTATGATGTTTTGGGAACATAGTGAATAAAGGACCTCCTTGACACTTCATTTTTCTACATCTTTGCTATAGCAACATTGTTACTTTTCATCTCAATCTCTTTTTCTCCCATTTCAAGCTTTTCTGAATGCTTTCTTATCATTTGTCAACTTTTTGTCTTGTATTTTCACAACATTTTCCCTCTTGATTCATAGGTAAGGCATCGCTCATTTTTCTTGCACCCAGTACACAATTTTTTTCTCCTTTCCAGGCATCACTAACTCCCTCCCACCCCCCACCCCCCCTTATTTTGTGTATTACCCTTACACTAGCCACCCTCAGCTTAGGATTTTGGCCTGAGTTGAGGTGCACAATATCCAACCTCAAAACCAGGGCCACTTTTGGTGGCCATTCTCAACTTATGCTTTGTGCCTTAGTCAAGGTGCACATATTCAAAAAAGGACCAGTGCCAGTTTCAGGATTTTACATCTAATAAGGCTAGGTCACTTAGGTTTTTACAAAGAAAAGGTACATGTAAGGGTCAATCTTTCAAATCAAGGGACATTTCACACATTGGTTGGTTATTTAGGCTAAGTGGACTATTAAGAACAATGGTCTAAGATCCTTTCCTAACCAACTAAACTATAGTCTAAGTCAGAGTAGCAAGACAAGTTCTGAATTGATACACAATACATGAATTTAGCAAAGTAAGCTCACACTCATATGGCGCTGATTATACTATCAACACATACTCTCAAATCAAGCTTTTCATCTTAATTTTATCTTCACCTATCAGAATAGGCACTGGCAACACAATTAAACATGCATAGTGCTATTTATCTAATAAAAAATTAGTGGGTATCATTTTTACAAAAAACGAACAAATATCCATGGGTATCATTTTCACAAAAAAACACAAATATACCACAAATATCAGTACTATATGCTACCAATACTACCTTAACAACCTAAATATGCCAGTTCAACAGAAATTAAAAATCCATGGGAGAAAAAACACAGGCAAGAGAACCTTTAGGATTCAAAATTTGGGGTAGTTATAGGCCAAGGCTACTCAGATTTCACTGAGGCCTATAAGTACCCACACCCCATCAAAAAAGAGGTGCATTGTACTTAATGCAAATAAAAAAATGCAAAATAAAATACCGAGGTCAAAAGGGACATACCTAGATGCCTAAGCGCCGATATGTACCTTGGGTTGCCTCCCAAGTAGTGCCTGATTTATTATCGCAACACTACATAGAAATCTTGAGTACTCAGACTTTATCAAGTGTCCATTCTTCCTTGTTAACTGTTATAGAAGGATCAATGGTGCTCTCATCACCATTAGCAATAACCATCTTATACCGTTCAGTATTCTTTAAGTTTTACAATGTGTTACTGGGCACTATGCCTTTTTGATACTGATTGAGTTGAGTTGATACTTCTCCAAGGTATAGTTCCAACCATTTGATAGATATAGAATGAGATTCATTTTTTGATTTATGCTGGAGATGTTGGACTTAATCACACTCAAGGTCTCATCTTGTGCGTAAACCTTCCTCAATAGTTGGCCAAGCATCTCCTCAACCCTAGGATTACTGGTATTCATATCACGATTGTGGGGAGACATATAAGGACTTCTCATGTAGCCATCTTTGTGGTCCCCTTATGTATATCTTTCCAGTCCCCTATGCCTGGCATTGTAACTTCTATGGATGCTTCTAGAACTAACTAGTTCTCATGTCTTCTTTATTAGCACCTCCATGTAGGTATTATTTTGAGCAAGCGCTTGCATGATCTCCTTATTTATCCTTGCATGTCAGGCTTATGTCGATCGCACCTGACCTCTTGGTGAGAGGCTTGTTCATTGGCCCCCACATGCATTTCAACTTGGCCACCTAAAATGCCCTAAAAAGTGCCCGAAAATGTGTCTAAAAAATGTCCATAATTGTAATTTTCATATATCTCAAAGTTTGTGCGTGATATCAAAAATTCGACTTCATTTTCGTAATTAAGGTGCAAACTTGAGTAGGAAATGGGTCTGACCCCAATTTTAGAGCAACCATATTAAAATTTTATTTTTTAAAATTTTCATTTTCCAGAATCTATTCGAGCCTCTGGCGCAACACGGCCAGGACGCGGACCTATATATATATTGTTATTTCGATCGAAGGCCATTGTGTCTTGGGCCTAAGTCTTCCTATGCATAAAGCACCTATATTAGTTATTTTTCAACCTCATATCATTTAAAATGTTCCCCAAAAACCCACTCAAACACTTAGCCAAATATTTCACCCAATTCAAGTGTCCCGAAATCACTTCCGAATCTTAAGGAATTCACTCAAACTTCAAGGTCTCATTCCAATATTCATCAAGAGAATCTCCAAAGTTGAGGTACGTGAGTTTCAGCCATTGGGTCCTTTCACTCATGGTGCCCAACCTTCCTTTTTATACAAATACATGTTTTCAAATTGATTTACTTATGGGTATTCTTACTATGAATTTGATTATAAACTATGTTGGGGTTTTCATGAAATATGGACTATTTAAGCATGTTTTGAGAAATGAATCCATGTTCTATGATTAGATTTAATGAAGGATTTTAATGTATCTTGTATGAGGGTATTATCAACTGTTGGGGGGTTGATTTACATTAAATTTTCTCATATGATTTCACTCTTGAATTGCATAATTTTGAATTAGCATTACACACCTGCCAAAAGTTTGATAAAATGTCCGGTTAAGGATTTTTGAATTATTGAAGGTCTATTGCATGGCTTATGAGTTAGGTGACTTTATAATGATGAAAGGAATGTATTTATGTGTTGATTCATGAAAAGTATCTATAGTGTTGCAAGTGACTACACCTTGTTGAGGGGGTGCTATTCTTTAATCACCATGGATGGGAGGGTGTGACAACCATCACCAGTTGAGGGGTTGATACCTCAATTGCCTCTCCAAGGGGGTGGTAGGCCTTGAATTCTATAATTATAGTCTTTTACTATACATGTAATATGTTCTATACAAGCATGTTTACTTCAAGCATCATTCATGCATGCCATATTGCTATATGCTCGTCCATTGCCTAAATATGCATTTCGGTTATGTTTCCTATCTCTTGATGCATTACATCCTGCATACTTAGTACATTCAAACATACTATCGCATAATCTATGCCTACATGATATTGCCCTTAGGAACCGGAGCTCCACTTGATCATCATCCTCCTCCACGTGGCTAGTACTATCTCTTGAAGCAAGCTTGGTGAGTCCTCAACTTTGAGGACAATAGCTATTGATCATATGTCATGTAAAGACTCTTTTCTTTGTTTAGATGCTTATGACTATTGAGGGTGAGCCCAGAAAGTTATCTTGGCCTATGCCCAATCTATGTTAGAGGTGTTGTTGGACTAGTTATGTATTTATGCATTGAGCTTTGACTCCTTTGATGACTTATGCTATGAAATATTTCCCTTAGTCCTTTCATCCTTATTTATATTCTCTTATTATTTTTTGATTGCTTTCGCAACCAAGGATATTTAAATAATATGCTAAGAGACTTGTTTGAGGTCCCTTTGGGTTCCCATTCACCACACAAGATCTAGGCCCTAGGCTTGAGTTGTGACAAACTTAGTATCAGAGCAGTAGGTTATTAATGGTCCTCGACATCTTACACACCGCGTCGATTAGAGTCTTATTTATAGTTGTAAAGTGAGAGGCTATGGGGCATTTTAGGAAATGTTTCCCTTCTTCTTGATCCATGTCATGCTATAGAAGTTAAGGTAAGTCTTTCCCCTAATAAATGTGCTTTTCTATGATAGATCATGCCTATCCAAAGAGGAAGAAAAGCTCATACACCCACGGTACAACTGGCTCATAAAAGTTCCGGGATGTTATTACTATGCTAGCTCAAGCTATGACTGATCAAATCAATAAAGGGGCCCAAGCCCCTCATGCTCCTACTTTGGCATCTAGGGTAAGGGATTTCATGAGGATGAACCCACCAGAGTTTCATGGGTCTAAAGTGGATGAGGACCCTCAAGAATTCATTGAAAAGGTATACAAAGTGTTGTCTATCATGGGTGTTAGATCAGAGCAGAAAGCGGAGTTGGCGGCCTACCAAATCAAAGGGGTGGCCAAATATGGTTTACTCAATGGAAGGAGGAGAAGGGGAACAACAATGTGATCTTTTAGGAGGATTTTAAGGCGACATTTCCCAACTGTTTCTTCCCTCTTGAGATAAAGGAGGCCAAAATGATGGAGTTCATTGAAACGGCTCTAAAAAGTTCCTTAAAACATGGTTCAGAATGCCTAGAATTTTGTATTCCATATATCTCAAAATTCATTTGCTGTTTCAAAAATCTGATTCAGATTCTTGATCAAGGGGTCCAAAATAGGGGGGAAAGGGTCTAACCCCGATTAAAGAGAAATGATTTAACAATTATGCAATTTCAAGAACGCAGATTCCACTAGGGTTTTCATGTCGCCTCCGCGACGCGCCCCTATGTAATTTTGGACACTATTTTTTAGCTTCTGTCCAAGACTTCAAGTCTTGGGCCTAAAAGTTCCTATACGTGTTTTCATCTATACTTAGCCAAATTTCACCCTCATACTACCCTAAACATTTTTCAATACTCACTCAAATACTTAATCATATTTTTACTCCCCAAAATCAAGTCCCAAACCCTCATCCCAAGCTAAGGTTCTCCTTCAAGGTTCTTCTTCAAGCTTCAAGTCTCCATCTCCAATCTTCACCAAGTTCATCTAAAAGCTAAGGTATGTGGGTTTCTTTCATGGGCTCCTTTCACCCATGATACCCAAGCCTCCTTTTACTAATGTTGCATAATTTAAAGTTGATTTTACATGTGGTCCTTGTGTATTAAGAAATTTACTGAATAGTGATTTGAGTTCAGGAAAGTATGGTTGATTTAGCATGATTTGACCCTTAAACCTTAGATCTAATATTGGTTTTGATGAGGGGTTTTGATGTGAATGTCTTGGAGGTGTTGCAAGGTGTTGATTGATGGTTTTACAATAGATTTTCTTACATTATTTTATCTCTAAATTGCATGGTCTTTTACCCCTTTTACACACCCCTAAGTGTTTGATAAAATGTCTGACTAGGGTTTCTTGTGGAAATAAAGGTCCAAAGCATGAGATATGATATGAATGACTATATGATAATGAAATGAGCTTATGTATATAATATATTCTATATAAAGTGTTGCATTAGACTATACCCGATCGGGGGGACAAGAGCCCAAGTAACCATGTTAGGGGTTTATGCTCATCAACCATGCGAGGGGTATATACTTCGTCACTGTGTTGGTAAGGTGTGATTACCATCAACCCTATCAGGGGTTTATACCACACAACAACCAAGGGGTTTATACCTTGAATAGCTAGCTTGGTCTCTTCTTAATAGATGATATCCTATATAAGCATGATTTACTTAAGCATATTTTACTTAGGCATTAAACATGCATGCCATAATGTAATATTATGTCTATTGCTTAATATGATGCATATTGATTATGATGCCCACTTATCGTTACATTGCATCCTACATACTTAGTACATTCAAACGTACTAACGCATACTCTATGCCTACATGATGTCACCATGTAGGAACTGATGCCCAAGTTGATCATCCTCCTCCATGTGGCTAGTTTGGTGCTATTCAAGCTAGTTGGTGAGTCCTTCACTTCAGGGACTGTTGATAGTCACGTTCCAATAAGAAAGTGATCGCTACCAGTAATTAACCTAATGAAGGTTAGGGTTGAATTTATAGGGAATACAGGGCTTGACTATAAGATTTCACTACTAGTCATTCCTAGTATATATAACTACAATCTCTAAATGGGTGCGGGGGTTATTGTGATTCAAACACAACTTAAAAATGAGCACTAATTAAAATTTGGGAAAACACTCAATTTTGGGAACAACTTGGGAATTGTGTTCCCCATGGTTCATTACCTCAATTACCTTAGATAACATAACTATGATTAGTGAATCGCATGCGGGATTGTAACTTAAGTTCTTCCAGCTCTCTTGTGAAGGTGAAGGTCAAATTTCACCATGGCGCTTGGTCGTGTAACATGGCGTGCCAACTAATCATTACCTATTATCCGAGTCAACCTCCCCTTGGTCAGGTTTGGTCGATTAGACGGGAACACATCAATCGAATCCTGTCATCTACTTCCCTTTTCCTACTCGTCACTACCTTGGTTGGGATCGCGATAGTAGGCAGGGTTTGGTGTTAGTCACTACCAAACAACATTATAATGATGGGAAATAGATAATATATGCAAAACCCCAATCATAAATATGCACAAAACCTAGGTAATCTTAAGTCAACTACCCATGGTTCCCACAACCCCAAGTTGTGGGTCCTTATCTACTCATGGCTAAGATAAAATACATAAAAAAAAGGCAAATAATACACATAGTTGAGAGTTTCATCAATTATAATGGAGGAAATAGGCACCACAAGTTGTAAACCCACAAGCTTGATTGATCAACAATGAGTACAAGGCAAGATTTATAATTCCTAAAAGAGTTTGCCAAGAAATAACAATAAACTACTCTAGAACCTAAGAAAAGCTTCAAAAATATAATAGAGTAGTGTCTACAGGTCAAACTTCCTAAAAAAATCCTAACTTAAACTATCTATAGCATTTACAAAACAACCCTAGAAATTATGTAGAAAAGACAGCTGATATCTCATATTTTTCGCAGTTATGACTTGTAGGAGGACCTACAAGTTGTAGTCGGGTCTTGTATCAGGATCTTGGCATCTTGGTCTGAACTGGTATGACCCATAGGTACAGTCATTTGTTGAGCTATGACTCGTAGTCTTGGCCTTCAGTTTTTGGTCCAACATTTTGGCCCTCTGATTCTTGCTATAAGTCCACCTGTATGAGTCGTAGTGTGTCTTATGACTCGTAGGCTGGGCTCGTGGAGGTGACCTTCACTTGGCAGATTTCTAATTTTTTATCTCTGATTCCTGCTACGACACAACCTATGACTTGTAGTGTGAGCTACGACTCATAGGTGGGCTAGTATGGCCTATGCTTCGGCAAAATTTGCAACTTTTCTTCAAAATCATGCCAACCTAACTTTTTTGCAAGATTAACACAAAAACACATCAAAACACTAGAAAGTTTCTTTAAGAACTTACAAAATCCCTTATTTCAGGCACCAAATGTGTTGTAATTTTACAGCACATCAACACCCTCAACTTAGAATTGTTATTTGTCCTCAAGCGACGACTCAATCTATGCAGACAAAAAGAAATACTTAGCAACTATATCAATGGCACATACAATAGCTAATTTGGTTCAGGTATACAACTACTACTTTCAAAGTATTGTTGCAAAGTTTCTGAGCAAACAAGAATATCATGAGAGACCTGACAATCCAACTATGACAAGCTAAGGAGCATCAACTGTCCACAATTACTGGTATAGTCATATGTTACTCAAGTAGTGCAAATGTCCTCACTTGAAAGAAGTCCCTTATACTCACTCAAAAGCATTTAGAATTCAGGGGCTGAGGAATCATTCTCACTCTCAAAATTGAAATTCAATGTATGCTGACTAACACCATAGGCTTGCCTCTATACTCATTTTCTGGCTTGGTGATATAGCAGAGTTGGATAACTTTAGGATTTATAAGCTTGTAGCATAGGCTCAAAGTGCTTTGGTGCAACATTTTGGGCAAGTAGTTACTAAAAGTTATCCTTGACTCATGTTTATCAACACTTTTTGCTTTTATAATCCAATCTTTTTTCATTAATCCACCCTTGTTCACTTGGTTTGGACTTTTCTCGAGTGCTTTCTTTCTCTTTTTCAACTGTGCCTTGATTTCAAACTCATTTTTGCTACTTTTTCTCAATTCAAGGCACTTTTTCTTCTTTTCCTTCACTCGATTCATGCTTTTTCATTTCTTTCTTGATTTCTCAACTATCCACCTTATCACTTTTACTTTACCACAATAAGGGTCACCCTCAACTTAGGCTTTTAGCCACAAGTGAAGTACATAATATCTATGCCTCAAACCAGGCCAGCAATTGCAGCCACCTTAAACTTCGGCCTTTGGCCTCAATCAAGGTTTACATGTTGAAGGATAGAGCAGAGCCAATATCAAGGTATTTCATCAGACAAGGTTAAGCTAGCAAGGTATCAAGAAAGAATGAGTACATATAAGCTCAAAAATTTGGAAAGAGGGATTCTCTCACTTAACTAGTGGGTTATTTTTAGGCAAAAAGTGGTTTCAATCAAAGAACAAAGGCCTAAGATCCTTTCCGTATCCACCAACACCACCAAACTAACTTTAGAATAACAAGGCAAGTTCTGAATCCATACAAGATGCATGAATGCAGCAAAATAAGCTCTCACACACATGGCAATTACATCCATAATCAACTATAGACTCACAGGTCATGATTTCAGTCTCAGCTTACCTTCGCAATAGAACAAACATTATCAGATACTCAAAAATATATGAATGCATCAATACTCCCAACCTCAGAAATTTTAAGGAGTTACCTAATTTTTGATCAAAATATTGAAAACAACTCTAAAGTTTATGTATATGCCAATAAATAACACTATTATGAATTTACCCATTATATACACTACCTAAACATGCCGGTTCAATAGGAAAATAAACATCCACAAGGAAAAAGAACCACAACAAGAAAACCTTGGGATCAAAAATAGGGAAAGTTATGGACTTGAGGCTACTCAGACTTCACTTTGATCCATAACTTCCACCACCCCACGAAAAGATGATACTTTGTCCTCAAAATAAAGACAAAAACAATAACAAAACACCATAACATAGAAATATATACATTACATTGAAAGCCCAAAAAAAATCCAAAGTAGAAGTAAAAATAACATCCACATTAACATATTTAAAACACAACCAAAAAACCAACATAATAACAAAATTTTCTAAAAAGAGAACAAAGTATCCAAAATGTCAAGATAATAACAGGGTCAAAAGAAGTCAAACATCTTGGTGCATCAAGCATCGGTCTCTGGCTGATCTGTCGAGTCCTGGGAATGACTCTCCTGCTCTATTGCAGTGCTGGAAGTACCCTCTCCAAGTGGGGTATATTGTGGTCGGTCTCTCTGAATGGCCACCAATAAAAGATTCTCGTGCACCACCTCCTTAGGTATGGGTTCCTCCTCCTTCCTTTGCTTCTTTGGGGTCGACTCTGGGTCATCGTGCTCTAGAGGTCTCTTCCCACAATTGTTCGGACAGTCGGTGAGCTAATCAAATACCTTATCATCTATCGGTGCTACCTTTGGGATGGAACAAGAGTTTCCGACATCTGTAACAAGTCAGCCTTGAAATTTGCCAACTCCTTAGTATCCGCACTTGCATCGGTTGGTCTAGCTCCAACAAGCCTCTTCTGGACTATAACCTCAAACATATCGACCAGTGCATCAACCGCTTGGACTCTGTCATAAACTAACTCTAGGGAAAATGCCTTCATCCTCTTCTCAGAGTCCCAAATAGTCTGATCAATTAACAGTCAAACTCGTGCTAACAACTCTTGAAGCCTCCCCTCTGCTACAGTAACCCTGTGCAATAGAGCCTGAAATGCAATAATAGAGAAAAGAGGTTCAACCTGTAAAGAAGGAGTTGTTGGTGCTAGAGTGCTAGACGAAAGTGTCAACTCAATCTCAACTGTAGGTGTGGGCTCTGTAGTATCTAGAGTTGTGCCGATAGTAGTTGGCGGTGACCCTGGAATCTGAGGCTCTACCGGGAATGGCTTTGGAATAATTGGAGGAGCTGCTCGAGGTAAGAACACTGGATTCTCATCATCCTTGATTAGGCTGGGATCTATAGTGCGTGTAGCCTCAACATGAGGGTCCCTGTGAGGATTGATAGGAACACCTATTGCACTGCATAGTCGATAGATCAGAATTGGAAACAGTAGTGAGGTGCTCGTCCGAGATGTAGCTTCATGAATCTTCTCCAAAATGATCCGAGCCCAATCTATAGCATAACTAGCTAGGATGTTGGCCAACAGGACTGCTCTCTCAAGGGTGATCATATTATCCATAAAGTTTGGCCTAATACGCTAATGGATAATGGACCACCAAAACTTGGCTTGAGATAATAAGTATGCTTTAACTATGGGACCTACGTGGTTTGTGACCCACTTCGATTCTACACCTTCCTCGCAGATTTGACTAGAGATCTACTGTAGCAACTCTGTCTTGGCCCCGGCATCTTTCCCTGTAACCGCTCTCCTCATTTTATCAATACGGCTATCATACTCTGCGGTGGACTGAGGCACTCTATAATTGGGCCCAAATTGCACTCATCTGATAGTCTCCTCCGAGATATCCACTCTCCTCCCCTGGACTGTCACCATCCATCGCATAGGATGCTTGATTGGCCTTTTGTTCTTTGGCAACCCCCAGTGAAGTGTAGAAGGATATACACATAGAACTCACAAACTATGTAAGGGGCATATATGCCCAATTGTTATGTGGTCCAACATGGTCCATGCTCATCCAACTTAACATCCAATCCGGGCACTCTATCTAGACCAGAGGCATTCAACCAAAACTCCTCATGAAATTGGCAAATCGGCTTGCCTTGCCCTTTTGGCTCCAACCCCTGGTCATATATTTCTTTCATTCCAGGGACACACTATCTACGATCGGCTGGTGGTTGCAATTTTTGGACCTTCTCCTGATGGGTTTGGGAGGTGCTTTCTGACTCAGACTTAGAGCTGGAATGTGAGGGGGTCATCTATGGAAAGCTATTATCTAACCCGACCCCATTGCCCTATTGTTCCTCCTTTTCAGACTGGGAGGAACTACTCACTTCCATGGGCGTCTGTGCTGCAAGTGCGTCTGAGGTCTATTGGCCTTCGGGTCTAGCCTGACTCTGTGGACTTCCAAAGAGCCCTCGGATTGCTCAATATCATAGGATTCATCCTGCAACCTCCATTGAAGAGCTTGAATAGCCCATTTTTCTTTTGGAGGCATTTTGTTTGCAAACAACCCACAAAGCAACCTGTTAATCCTAGATGTCTGATTCACTGAAATACAAAGCAAAGAACAGGAAACAAAAAAAATAAAAGTTAACTATGCATTGATGCAGCTGCAGATGTGTTGGTATGAGTGCATTTACAACTTGTAGGGTGACCTACGAGTCGTATACTGGCCTTGTAGAAGTAGTTGTTCCTTTAAAAATGCTTTCTGATCACATATACGAGATGCAGTTATGACTCATATGTTAACGTACCAGTCGTAGTTTTGATCTCGTACCTAGTTTCAGAAACATTTTAAAAACTTAGCCATACGAGACCTTCACTACGAGTCATACCAGGTACTACAAGTCGTATGTGTGTCTCGTATGAGAAATATGAAGGAATTACAAGTGACTGATGCTTGCTATGAGGGACCACTGTGACTCTTATAGGAACTTACGAATCGTAGGAGTGCCTCGTAACTGATCACAGAAGCCACCTGCAATGCCTACTTATTTCCTACTCAAAGCACAAATACATCACCAAATTTCAACTCATTCAACCAAGTAGGAAAAAAGCAAGACTAAATGATACATATTCAATTCCAAACTAACATTGGCAGTTCAAAACGACCATCATCCCTAAAAGTCAATGTCAAGTTTACATTTCACCAAGCACACCAAACATAAAATACATTACAAACTAATACTTGACAACCATAAACATTCCAAATAAGTGCAATTACCATTCACAACGGTTCAATCACAACCCATGTGTTCAATCACAAGCCATAACACCAATACTACCTACATTTCTACTCCCACAACAATAATTCAATTCAAACCAAAAATTTACCAATTTCATGTTCACAATCATCCATTCAAGAATCTCAACATGGTTCAATTTACAACTCAATCTTTTTCAAAGCCTACAAACCTTAGATTACAAGTTTAGCACAAAAATCAATGTTTGGAATACTTAAGCCTTGTCAAACTAAACCTATACTCATGTAAGGAAAAAACTCATCAACAAAAATTGAGAAATGTAATCGGAGAGCTTACCACTTTGATTGTAGAGGTGAACTAAAGTGAAGAAAATTGAAAATCAAGATGAAACCCTAGAAATTGGAAACCTCTCCGAAATCTTTGCCAAAAAATGATGTGGGGTAGTCGAGATTTTCACCGGGTAAGAAAATAGGAGTAGATTTTGGCTTTTTCGTCGCCTATTTAGGGTTTGGGATTGGAAATAGGGGTCAAATTTTATTTTGACCCCTTATATAAGCAAACTGAGTCGAGTTTTAAAAATCTATAGATTTGGGCTACAAGAACCTGACTATGAGTCATAGGTCATCCTAACACTCATAGGTCCAAAACTTGTACCAGACCCAACACTTGGTAAAAATTTAGAAATCATAGCTGGGCACTACGAACCCCTCTTACGACTCACAAGGGATCTTACAAATCGTAAGGTTGGCTTGTAGTATATGTGATGTCCTTAAATACTTATTGTTTCCCCCTACTAGGCATGACTATGAGTCGTAGTGAAGACTATGACTCATAGGCCTGCTTGTAGGAGCTGCTCCAAGGCCAATTTTTCCAAATCTTCACTTCTTCCACTTTTTACATGAAAACCAAGTCTCAAAGCACAGAAACCTTTACAATTATTACAATTGCATCGTTGTCTCTAACTTTAAATCAAACTATTACTACCACTCTAGGTCTCAAACAAACATATATTTAGCAAAATTCTTGGGTTGCCTTCCAAGAAACGCCTTGTTTAACGTCGTGGCTCGACTCAGTCATTCATGAGTACTCAGACTTCCTTATGGGCTCCATCACTGCTTCTTCTACTTTTCCTTTGTTTATCTTGCACTACATCTAATTGCTCAGCGAGCTGCTCAATCCTATCACTCAAACTTTGCATCGATATAGTTTATTGTTCCACTTTGTAATTACATTTGAGGACATCAAACTTTATCTCCCTGATTATGTAATCTTGCTCATTCACCTTGGTCAGAACTTGTTCAAGCATATGCTTAATCTGGGTCAGTTTATCAGTGATACAGTGCTGATGGGGTAACCTTGTCCAATGTGCCACATTATCATTTTTGGATTTACTAGAGGCTCTCATAAGTGCACTAGTAGTTGGTCCAGCTTGATCTTGAAGGGGTTGGTAGACTTGGACAACTGCGGATAGCTTGTCCATAATCTCAATGATCTCCTTAAATGGTCGCCTTACAAACTCCTAACAATCTCTACCAAATAATACGTCAGCCTTCCCTTGTAGTTCAGATGTTAGTGCTCGATAGAAGCTAGCTACCAATTCATCATCAGTTAGATGGTGATTCTAATTTGCTGCAAAACACTACTTGTGTCTCTCCCAAGCCACTACCAAAGGTTCTCCTGGCACTCTTTTGAAGTTACAGATATTGTTTTATAACTTTTTCTTGTCGAACTCCTTATAGGAGTTTCTGAGGAAGACTCTCTGTACCTCCCCAAGTTTAAGCAAATATCAAGTGGGAGAATTGACCACCATTTTGCAACTTCATTCCGGAGAGTCATGGAGAGAACTTGAAGAGTCATAGCCTCCCAAATAGGATGTCTTGTACCAAGGACTTCCCTCAGCATTTGATTGAAATTTTGAAGATGAACTTGGGGATCCTCGGACCCTTGCCTATGAAATAGGGCACGCCTCTGAAAAGCTACCAACAAATCTATTCCAATGTAAAGCTTCTACTCAGTCATAGTGCCGGCCAACCTGTACCTAAAATTACTGACAAAAAAAAACAAACAGAAAAAGTAAAATACAAGAGGCCCTAAAAATTAACACTAGAATTAAATAATAGTGAAATCAAATCAAAAACTAACTGTATTCCCCAGCAATGGTGCCATAATTTTATGATGATGGTCATGCTCCAATAAGAAAGTCGCGCTATCAGTAATTAATCTAACGGAGGTTAGGGTCGAATCCACAGGGAATACAGGACTTGACTATAAGATTTCACTACTAATCATTTCTAGTATCTATAATTACAGTCTCTAAATGGGGGGTGGGGGTGGGGGTTGTTGTGATTCAAAGACAATTTTAAATGAACACTAATTAAAATTCGGAAAAACACTCAATTTTGGGAACAACTTGGGAATTGTGTTCTCTATGGTTCGTTGACTTAATTACCTTAGATAACATAACTTAGATTAGTGAATCACATACAGGATAGTAACTTAAGCTCTTCCAGCCCTCTTGTAAAAGTGAAGGTCGAATTTCACTATGGCGCTTGGTCGGCTACCATGGTGTGCCAACTAACCATTAGCTATTGTCCCAGTCAACATCCCCTTGGTTAGGTTTGGTCAATTAGATGGGAACACATCAACCGAATCCTATCATCCACTTCCCTTTTCCTATTCATCACTACCTTAGTCAGGATCGTGATAGTAAGCAGGGTTTGGTGTTGGCCACCACCAAACAACATTAGTCATGAAGGGAAATAGATAATACATGCAAAACCCCAATCATAAATATGCACAAAACCTAGGCTATCTAGAGTCAACTATCCATGGTTCCCACAATCCCAAGTTGTGGGTGCTTATCTACTCATGTCTAAGATAAAACACACAAAAATGCAAACAATAGACATAGTTGAGAGTTACACCAATGACAATGGAGGAAAAAGGCACCACAAGTTGCAAATCCACAAGCTTGATTGATCAACAATGAGTACAAGGCAAGATTTGCAATTCCCAAAATGAGTTTTCCAAGAAAGAACAATAAACTACTTTAAAACCTAAGAAAAGCTTCAAAAATATAATGGAGTAGTGTCTACTAGTCGAACTTCCTAAACACTTCTATCTTAAACTATTTATAGTATTTACAAAACAACCCTAGAAATTATGCATAAAAGACAGCTGACATCTCATAATTTTTGCAGTTATGATTTGTAAGAGGACCTACGAGTCGTAGTCGGGGTCTTATATCAGGATCTTGGCATCCTGGACTAAACTAGTATGACCCATAGGTACGAGTCATTGCATGAGCTACGACTCGTATGTTGGTCTCACAGTCTTAGTCTTCAGTTTTTGGTCCATCATTTTGGCCCTCTGATTCTTGCTACAAATGCACCTATACGAGTCATTGTGTGTCGTATGACTCATAGGCTGGGCTCATAGGGGTGACCTTCACTTGGAAGATTTCTGATTTTTGGTCTCTAATTCCTGCTATGACACAACCTACGACTCATAGTGTGAGCTATAACTCGTACGTGGGCTCGTATGGCTTATGTTTTAGTAAAATTTGTAACTTTTCTTCAAAATCATGCCAACCTAAATTTTTTGTAAGATTAACACAAAAACACATCAAAACACTAGAAAGGCACTTTAAGACCTTACAAAATCCCTTACTTCAGGCATGAAATGTGTTGTAATTTGACAGCACATCAGGGACCTAGACTATGTTTCCTCTATTATGTATTGAGACGATCGTCTTTATTGTTTGTTTTGACTATGAGGGTGAGCTTGGCTACTTTATCATGTCCCCCGCTCTTATCTATGTATTAGAGGTGTTTATTGGACATGATATGAATCTATGATATGAGTTTAACTCTTGTCTTTTGACCATAATATTGTGCTACCTTTTCCTTTAGCCTCGGTTTCCCCATTCTTTTGTCTTTGATACTTGATTTATAGCTTACGTGACCAAGTATGTGTAATAATGCTTTATGAGGCTTATTTGGGGTCTCTTCAAATTTCCCTTGCGCCGTGTCATGTCTAAGCCCTAGGCTTGGGCCGTGAAAAATTTACTATCCAAGAATAGGTTGATAGATTCTCGGAGTCTAACACATCATGTCAATTAGAGTCCTATTCATAGTTGTGAAGCACGCCATGACTATGAATAGGAGGCTGTGAGATGTTTTAGGAAATATTTCCCTTTTTCATGTTCTAAGTCATGCTATAGAGTTGTGGTAAGTCTTTCTCCCCAAACGATAGTTTTTGCTATGCTCAATCATACCAAATACTAGAGAAATATAGGCCAAAACTCCCAAGGAGCAACCTACCAATGGTGAGCTCCGGGATGCTCTTACTATGCTTGCCCAAGTGGTGGCCAACCAAGTCAAATAAGGGGCCCAAGCCCCTCATTCTTATACCTCGGGAGCTAGGGTAAGAGACTTCATAAGGATGAATCCTTTGATTTTCCATGGGTCAAAGGTGGATGAAGATCCACAAAAGTTCTTTGATGAGGTCTACAAAATATTGAATATCATGGGTATTGGGCCAAATAAAAAGGCAGAGTTAGCGACATACCATATCAAAGGGGTAGCTCAAATATGGTATGATCAATGGAAGGGTGAGAAGGAGGTTGGTAATGTGGTGTTTTAGGAGGAGTTCCAATCGGCTTTCCTTAACCATTTTTCCCTCTTGAGCTTAGGGAAGCGAAGTTGGTAGAGTTTATGAACTTGAAACAAGGTGCTATGAGTGTGAGAAAGTATGCCCTCAAGTTTAATCAACTTTCAAAGTGTTCTCCTCATTTGGTAGCCGATCCTAGATCTAGGATGAATAAGTTCATGATGGGGGCTCTAACTTCGTAAGTGAGAAATGTCAATCTGCCATGCTAATTAGTGATATGGAATATTTGTGATGGGGGCTCTGACTTCGTAAGTGAGAAATGTCGGTCCACCAAGCTAATTAGTGCATGGAATTGTCTTAGTTGATGACTTATATCGAGCAAATGGAGGCGGTGAAATTATGGAATAGAAGGGGGCATGACACCAAGGGGGCCCGATTTGAGGGTAAATTCCACAAAGGTGCTAAATTTCATTAAGGCCAAGGGCCTCCTCATACTACTAATAGGGGGTTTGCCAATGACTTCCCTAGGCCTCAAGGTGTTGGTGGAATGGCTCCTATTGATGTGTGCCCTAAATGTGGAAGGAGCCATGGAAGCCCATGTTTGAAGGGTTCTAATATATATTATGAATACGAAAAGCTCGGTCACAAGAAGGTAGATTATCCAAGAAACCATGGCAAGGTTTGGGAGTGCTAATGTGGTCCCATTGGGGACGGGTGTTCCTCAAGGTGGTGCCCCAAGGCACAATCGATTTTATTATCTACATGGAAGGCAGGGGGGTTGGTGAGGTCCCCGATGTTATAGTCGGTATGTTGAAAATCTTTGACTTTGATGTATATGCTTAGATTGATCCGGGTGCCACTCTTTCCTTTATTACCCTTCTTGTTGCTAAAATGTTTCATGTTGTCCCCAAGTTGTTGCATTATTCATATGAAGTATCTACTCCTATTAGTGCCTCTATTGTTGCTAGGAAAGTTTATAGGAGTTGTCCTGTTTGCATTTTGCATAAGTTGTTACCTTGTGATCTTGTTGAATTAGACATGGTAGACTTTGATGTCATTCTTGGGATAGATTGGTTGCATGCCTACTATGCTTCTATTGATTGTAGAACTCGTAGACACATGTTCTAATTCCCTAATGAACCCATCCTTGAGTGGGAAAGTCAAGATGTGGTGGTCAAGGGTAGATTCATTTCATGCATTAAAGCCCATAAGTTGATTTTTAGGGGTGTTTGTCATCTTGTGAAGGTCAAAGATGTGAAGTCCAAAGTGCCTTCCATTGAGTCGATTCCAATTGTAAACGAGTTCCTTGATATCTTCCCAAATGACCTTCTCTGTGTACCTCCCAAAAGGGAGATAGATTTTGGTATAGATCTCCTTCCCGTTACTCAACCTATCTCTATTCCCCATTACCGTATGGCCCCGGTGGAGTTGAAAAAGTTAAAGGAACAATTGAAAGATTTATTGGAAAAGGGATTTATTAGGCCTAGTCATTTACCTTAGGATGCTCTGGTGTTGTTTGTAAAAAAGAAGGATGGGTCACTTAGAATGTACATTGATTACTGAGAACTCAATAGGGTCACTATATAGAAAAGATATCCTCTTCCAAGAATTGATGACTTGTTTGACCAATTGCAAGGGGCTAGCCCCTTCTATAAGATTGATCTTTAGTCCGGGTATCATAAAGTAAGGGTGAAGGAGTGCAACATTGTTAAAATGGCCTTCCGAACTAGATATGGGCACTATGAGTTTGTTTTGATGTCTTTTGGGTTGACAAATGTACCATCCATCTTCATGAACCTGATGAATAGGGTCTTCAAACCCTACCTTGATTCCTTTATTATGGTCATCATTGATGATATCTTGATCTACTCACATAGTAGGGTGGAGCATATGGGCCATTTGAGGGTTGTGTTGCAAAGATCGAGGGAGGAGAAATTGTATGCCAAATATGATAAGTGTGAGTTTTGGTTGAAGGAGGTCGCATTCCTGGGTCATATGGGGTCGGACGATGGTAGAAAAGTGGATCCTAAGAAAACTAATATAATTAAGAATTGGCCTAGACCATTGACCCCGTCGGATATTAGGAGCTTCTTGGGCCTTTCAAGTGATAGGGAGATGGCTAGGGAGGAGCATAGATTGGCTAGATTGGGAGTTAGGTTGGAAGAGGTTGGTAGTGATGGTGTTGTTGTTTTTGATGGTTCCAAGTCTTCTTTGGTTAATAAGGTGATGGCAAAACAAGATCTTGACTTTTCCTTGCTTTAATTGAAGCCTTTGGTAAAAGAGTACAAAGTAGAGGTTTCCTCCCAAGGGGGAGATGGGGCTCTTAGGTACCAAGGTTGGTTGTGTGTGCCTTGTGGTGATTGTTTGAGGGAGAAAATCCTTGATGACGCCCATAATTCTTCTTATTCTATCCACCTCGATTCCACCAAAATGTATAGAGACTTGAAAGATGTGTATGGTGGGGAGGCATAAAGAGGGACATTGCGAAATTCGTTTCCGGTTGCCATAGTTATCAACAAGTCAAAACTAAACATCAAAGGCTAGGTGGCCTAACCCAAGACATAGAGAAACCTACTTGGAAGTGGGAGGTGATTGATATGGATTTTTTGGTTGGGTTGCCAAAGACTAGGAAAGGTTTTGATTCCATTTGGGTGGTGGTTGATAGGATTACGAAATCCGCTCACCTTCTACCGGTCAAGATCACATATGGGAGTTGAAGAGTATGCAAGGTTGTACATCTATGAGTTAGTGAGGTTGCATGGGGTTCCTTTGTCCATCATATAGGATCATGGTCCACAGTTCACTTCACACTTTTGGAGGTCTTTTCAAAGGGGTCTTGGTACAAAAGTTCACCTTAGTACTACCTTCCACCCTCAAACGGATGGCCAAGCCAAAAGAACTAGTCAAACCCTTGAGGATATGCTTAGTGCTTGTGTATTGGAGTTGAGGAGTAGTTGGGATGGCCACCTTCCATTGATTAAGTTTTCCTACAATAGCTATCACTCTAGTATCAGTATGGCTCCATTTGAGGCTCTTTATGGGAGACGTTGTAGATCACCAGTGGGTTAGTTTGAGGTTGGAGAGGTGACTTTATTGGGGTCGAATCTGGTTGTAGAGGTTCTTAAGAAGGTTTTGATGATCAGGGAAAGGTTGAGGACAGCCCAAAGTAGTAAAAAATCTTATGTCGATGTGAGAAGGAGAGACTGTTAATTCAAAGTGTGTGATTGGGTTCACTTGAAGGTTTCTCCAATGAAAGGTGTGGTGTGCTTTAGTAAAAAAGGGAAGTTGAGTCCAAGGTATGTTGGTCCTTATGAGGTGATAAAGAGGGTTTGAAAGGTAGCTTATGAATTGAAGTTTCCTAGTGAAATGAATTTGGTTCACTTGATGTTCCATGTCTCTATGTTGAGGAAATGTGTTGGTGATCCTAATGCTATTGTGCCTCTTGATGTTGTGGGTGTTATTGAGGATAACTTGACTTATAAGGAGGTTTTGGTTAAGATCCTAGATAGGCAAGTGAAGAGATTGAGGAACAAGGAGGTGGCATCCATTAAGGTCCTTTGGATGAACCAACAAATCGAAAGTGCTACTTGGTAGGATGAAGCGGACATGCAAAAGCAATATCCTTATCTTTTCCACTCTACTCAAGCCTAAGGTACTAATTCTAAGTCCCTATGTGATTCAATTCTTATGTCTTACCCCCTATGTCATCCATATGCATTCACTGTTAAGTTGGCAAGTTATGATGATTTTACACTTATGTTAAGATTTTAAAATGTGTCTTAAGTGTAATGCTGCATTTTAGTTGGTGCTGGTTGTTTATGATCATTCTTGTCTTGTACTTCTCTTTTACATTCGGGGATGAATGTTCCTAAGGGGAAGATATTAAAACGACCCCAAAAAGTGCCCGAAAATGTGCCTCGGAAAGCCTGGAATTTTAAATCCGTATATCTCAAAATTCGTTTGCTATTTCAAAAATCCGACTTCGGATTCTTGTTCGGGGGTCCAAATTAGGGGGAAAAGTGTCTAACCTCAATTTAAGAGCAAAGCTTTAGAAATTACGAAATTTCAAGAATACAAATTCCAGTGGGGTTTTCGTGTCGCCTCCGCGACGTGCCCCTGTGTTATTTTCGACACTATTTTTCAGCTTTGGTCCAAGACTTCAAGTCTTGGGCCTAAAAGTTCCTACACCTGTTTTTATCTATACTTAGCTAGATTTCATCCTCTTTCTACCCTAAAGATTTCCTAATACTCACTCAAACACTTAGTCATATTTTTATTCCCCAAACTCAAGTCCCAAACCCTCATCCCAAGCTAAGGTTCTCCTTCAAGGTTCTTCTTCAAGCTTCAAGTCTCCATCTCTAATCTCACCAAGTTCATCTAAAAGCTAAGGTATGTGGGTTTCTTTTATGGGTTCCTTTCACCTATGATACCCAAGCCTTCTCTTACTGATATTGCATGATTTAAAGTTGATTTTACATGTGGGTCTTGTATATTAAGAAATTTACTGCACCAGTGATTTGAGTTCATGAATGTATGGTTGTTTAAGCATGATTTGAGCCCTAAATCTTGGATCTAAATGGTTTTGATGAGGTGTTTTGATGTGAATGTCTTGGGGGTGTTGCAAGGTGTTGATTGATGGTTTTACAACAAATTTTCTTGCATGATTTCATCTTTAAATTGCATTGTCTTTTACCCCCTTTACACATACCTCCCCCAAGTTTTTGTTCAAATGTCCGACTAGGGTTTCTTGTGGAAATGAAGGTCCAAAGCATGAGATATGATATGAATGATTATATGATGATGAAATGAGCTTATGTATATGATATATTCTATATAAAGCGTTGCATTAGATCACACCCTATCCGGGAGGACAAAAGCCCTGGTAACCATGTTGGGGGTTTATACTCATCAACCATGCGAGGGATTTATACTTCGTCACCATGTTGGTAAGGTATGATTACCATCAACCATGTGAGGGGTTTATACCATACAATCACCAAGGGGTTCATACCTTGAATAGCTAGCTTGGTCTCTTCTTCACATATGATATCCTATATGAGCATGATTTACTTAAGCATGTTTTACTTAAGCATTGAACATACATGTCATATTGTTATATTATGTCTATTGCTTAATATGATGCATATTGATTATGCTGCCTACTTATTTTTATATTGCATCCTACATACTTAGTACATTCAAAAATACTAACGCATACTCTATGCCTACATAATGTCGCCATGTAGGAACTGATGCTCAAGTTGATCATCCTTCTCCACATGACTAGTTCAATGCTATTCAAGCTAGTTGGTGAATCCTCCACTATGGGGACCTAGTCTATGTTTTCTTTATTACGTATTAAGACATTCATCTTTATTGTTTGTTTTGACTATGAGGGTGAGCCCGATTACTTTATCTTGGCCCCCACTCTTATTTATGTATTAGAGGTGTTTGTTGGACATAATATGCATCTATGATATGACTTTAACTCTTGTCTTTTGTCCATTATATTGTGAAAGCTTTTTCCTTAGCCCTGTTTTCCCCATTCTTTTGTCTTTGATGTTTGATTTATTGCTTCCGCGACCAAGGATGTGTAGTTATGCTTTATGAGGCTTGCTTGGGGTCCCTTCGGGTTCCCCTTGCATCATGTCACATCTAGGCCCTAGGCTTGGGTCGTGATATTCATGAATTTGAAGCTAGGATCTATGAGTATGAGGGAGTATGCCTCAAGTTCAACCAATTCTCTAAATATGATCCACAAATGGTCGCCGAGCCAAGGTCTAGGATGAACAAATTTATGATAGGGGTATTTGATTCGATTAATGAGGAGTGTCGTGCCGCTATGTTGATATGTGACATGGATTTGTCTCGACTAATGACATAAGTTGAACAATTGGAAGGGGAGAAGCTTACAAAAAAGAGGAGTGGTGAGGTTAAAAGGGCCCATTTTGATGTTAAATTCTAAGGTCTCAAAGGTGGCTAGTATCAACAAGGCCAAGGGACTTCTTATGCTTTTAATAGAAGGTTTGCCAATGATAACCTAAGGTACCAAGGTGCCTAATATATGTGGCCAAGATGTGGTAGAGGCCATAACGGCCCATGTTTGAGGATACAAATGCATGCTATAGTTGTGGAAAAGTGGGTCATAAGAAGATTGATTGTCCTCATGATCAAAACAAGGGTAGGGATGGCCGTCCACCAGGTCGGGGTGCAAATGTGGTTCCTTTGGGAAAGGGAGGTCAACAAGGTGGTGCCCCAAGGTATAATCGATTTTATGCTCTTCAAGGGAGACAAGGGGTAAATGAGGTGCTCGATGTCATTACCAGTATGTTAAAAGTCTTTGATTTGATGTGTATGCATTGAAAGACCCAGGTGCCACTCTTTCTTTTATTACTCCTTTTGTTGTCAAAACATTTCATGTTGAACCCGAATTGTTGTGTGAGCTATGTAAAGTGTCTGTTGCTGTTAATGCATCCATTGTTGCTAGAAAGGTCTATAGAAATTGTCCCATTTTCATTTTGCACAAAATGTTTCCTTGTGATTTTGTGGAGTTGGATATGTGATTTTTATGTCATTCTTGGTATGGATTAGTTGTACGAATATTATGCCTCTATTGATTGTAGAACCCATAGGGTCAAATTCCAATTCCCTAATGAACCCGTCTTTGAGTGGAAGAGTTTTGATGTGGTGGTCAAGGGTAGATTCATTTCTTGCATTAAAGCCCAAAAGTTGATTTCTAAGAGGTGTCTCTATCATCTTGTGAGGGATAGAGATGTTGAGTCCAAAGTTCTTCCTATTGAATCGATTTGGTGGTTAATGTGTTTCTTGATGACTTCCGGTGTTCCTTCCGAAATGAAAATAGACTTTGATATAGACCTCCTTCCTGATACTCAACCTATTTCTATTCCCCCTTACAGTATGGCCCTGGCAAAGTTAAAGAAGTTGAAGGAGAAATTGACGGATTTGTTGGAGAAGGGTTTTATTAGGCCTAGCCAATCACCTTGGGGTACACCGGTGTTGTTTGTGAAGAAGAAAGATAGTTCTCTTAGAATGTGAATTGATTATCGGCAACTTAATAGAGTCACCATCAAGAATAAGTACCCTCTACCAAGGATTGATGATCTTTTTGACCAACGTCAAAGGGCTATTCACTTCTCTAAGATTGATCTTCGGTCCAAGTATCACCAAGTGAAAGTGAGGGAGTGTGAAATTGCCAAGACGGCCTTCTGGACTAGATATGGGCACTATAAATCTATGGTTATGTCTTTTAGGTTGACCAAAGCACCATTTGTCTTCATGGATCTTATGAATAGGGTCTTCAATACCTTCCTTTGTTTGTAGTGGTATTGATTGATGATATTTTGATATATTCCATAGTGAGGAGGAGCATGTGGGTCACCTGAGGGTGGTGCTACAAAAATTGAGGGAAGAGAAGTTATATACTAAGTATGAGAAGTGTGAGTTTTTTTAAGAGGTTGCCTTCCTAGGTTATGTGATGTTGGGGGATGGTATTAAGGTGGATCCTAAAAATATGGAAGTGATTAGAAATTAGCCTAGACCTTTGACTCCATCAGATATTAGAAGCTTTTTACACTTAGCGGGTTATTACTGGAGGTTTGTGAATAGATTATCTTCTATTGCTTTTCCTATGAATAAGTTGACTCAAAAGAAGGCTAAATTTGTGTGGACCGATGAGTGTGAAAGGAGTTTTCAAGCTTTAAAAGATAAGCTTGCCTCTGCTCCTATCTTGTCTCTACCGGAGGAGTTGGAAAGGTTTGTTGTATATTGTGATGCCTCACTAATTCATTTGGGTTGTGTTTTGATGCAACAAGGTAAAGTGATAGCTTATGCCTCTAGAAAACTTAAGGTGCATGACAAGAATTATCCTACCCATGATCTTGAATTGGCCGTCGTGGTATTTGCTCTAAAGATTTGGTGTCATTATTTATAAGGGGTACATGTTGATGTGTTTACCGATCATAAGAGTCTCCAATATGTGTTCACCCAAAACGATCTCAACTTGAGACAACGAAGGTGTTTAGAGCTTCTTAAAGATTATGATATGAATGTGCATTATCACCCCGGTAAGGCTAATGTTGTGGTCGATGCTTTGAGTAGGGTTTCTATGGGTAGCTTAGCTCATGTTGATGATGGTGGCAAAGAGGTGGCTAGTGAGATTGATCGGTTGGCTAGATTGGGAGTTAGGTTGGAGGAGGTTGATAATGGTGGAGTAGTGGTGGTTGATGGTTCCAAATCTTCATTGATTAAGGAGGTGAAGGCAAAGCAAGATCTTGACCCCACCTTGCTAGAGTTGAAGGCTTTGGTGAGAGATGGTAAGGTGGAGGTTTTCTCCCAAGGGGGAGATGATACCCCTAGGTACCAAGGTAGATTGTGTGTGCCTTATGTTGGTGACTTGAGAAAGAAGATTTTAGATGAGGCTCACAATTCTTCCTACTCTATTCACCCCGGTTCTACAAAATTTATAGAGATTTGAGGGAAGTGTTTTGGTGGGGTGGTATGAAGAGCAATATTGCTAAGTTTGTATCCAGTTGCAAGAATTTCCAACAAGTCAAAGCCCAACATTAAAGTTGGGTGGTCTAGCCCAAGATATAGAGATTCCTACTTGGAAGTTGGAGGAGATTAACGTGGATTTTGTGGTTGGGTTATCTAAGACTAGAAAGGATTTTGATCCTATTTGGATTGTAGTTGAAAGAATGACAAAGTTGACTCATTTCCTACCGGTTGAGGCTACTTATGGTGCTAAAGATTATGTTAAGTTGTACATTCATGAATTGGTTACATTATACAGGGTGCCTTTGTCTATCATATCGGATCATGGTGCTCAATACACTTCTCACTTTTGGAGGTCTTTTCGAAAGAGGTCTTGGTACCAAGGTAAAGCTTAGTATGGCCTTTCACCCTCAAATGGATGGCCAAGCTAAAAGAACTATCCAAACTCTTGAGGATATACTTACAGCTTGTGCATTGGAGTTTAAGGGTACTTGGGATGACCATCTTCCACTCATTGAGTTTACTTACAATAATAACTATCATTCTAGCATTAGTATGGTTCCTTTTGAGGCTATTTATGGTAGACATTGTAGGTCTCTGATTGGATGGTTTAAGGTAGGGGAGATGGCTTTGTTGGGTCCGGATCTAGTTATGGAGGCCATGGAGAAGGTAAGGTTGATAAAGAAAGATTGGAAGTAGCCCAAAGTCATCAAAAGTCCTATGCTGATGTGAGGAGAAGGGATTTTGAATTTAAGGTTGGTGATTGGGTCTATTTGAAGGTCTCACCCATGAAGGGTGTGGTTCATTTTGCTAAAAAGGTAAAATTGAGTCCAAGAGTTGTTGGTCCTTATAGAGTGTTGAGGAGGATTGGTAAGGTGGCCTATGAGTTGGAGTTGCCCAAAGATATAAATGTGGTTCATCCAGTCTTTCATGTATCTATGTTGAGGAAGTGTGTGGGTGACGCAAGTGCCATTGTGTCTCTTAATGTTATGGATGTTGTTGAACACAATTTGACTTATGAAGGGGTTCTGGTAGAAATCTTAGATAGATAAGTGAAGAGTTTGAGAAACAAGGATGTTACTTCTGTCAAGGTCCTTTGGAGAAACCAACAAGTTGAGAGTGCTACATGGGAAGCCAAGGCGGACATGCAAAAGCGATAACCCTATCTCTTCCATTCTACTCAAGCCTAAGGTATTAATTAAAGTCCCTTATGTAATTTAAAGTCTTATGTTTCAGCCCTTATATCATTGCATGCATTCATGTTTATGTTCACAAGTTCATGGTGATTTTGACACTTATGTTGAGATTTTGAAATGATATTTAAGTGTATTGTCGCATTCATGTGTTGGGCTGAACTCATCTAGATTATTTCTCTCATATACAATCCTTTGACATTCGGGGACAAATGTTCCCGAGGGGAAGATATTGAAACTCCCCAAAAAGTACCCGAAAATGTGCCTTGGAAATGCCTATAATTGTAATTTTTATATATCTCAAAATCCGTGTGTGATATCAAAAATTCGACTTCATATTCATGATCAGGGGGCAAAATTAAGTGGGAAATGGGTCTAACCCCAATTTTAGAGCAACCGTATCAAAATTTCATCTTCCAAAATTTCAATTTCCAGAATCAATCCGTGCCCCTGGCGCGACGCGGCCAAGGCACGGACCTATATATATGTATATATATATGTATATATATATATATATTTGCCAGTTTTGTTGTTTTGGTCCAAAGCCTTTGGGTCTTGGGACTAAGCTTTCCTATGCGTAAAAACACTTATATTTAGTCAGTTTTCAACCTCATATCATTCAAGACATTCCCCACAAACCTTCTAAAACACTTAGCCAAATATTTCACCCAATTCAAGTGTCCCAAAATTACTTCCGAATCTTAAGGAATTCACTCAAGTTTCTAGGTCTCATTCCAATCTTCATCAAGGTAATCTCCAAAGTTGAGGTATGTGGGTTTCAACTATTAGGTCCTGTCACACATGGTGCCCAACCTTCCTTTTTATACAAATTACAAGTTTCACATTGATTTACTTATGAGTATTCTTACTATGAATTTGATTATAAACTATGTTGGGGTTTTCATGAAATATGGATTGTTTAAGCATGTTTTGAGCTATGAATCTATGTTCTATGATGAGATTTGATAAAGGGTTTTAATGTATCTTGCATGAGGGTGTTACCAAGTGTTGGTGTGTTTATTTATATTAAGTTTTTTCACATGATTTCACTCTTAAATTGCATGATTTTGAGCTAACATTACACACCCGTCAAGTGTTTGATAAAATGTCTGGTTAAGGATTTTTGAGTTATTGAAGGTCTATTGCATGACTTATGAGTTAAGTGGCTTTATGATGAAGAAAGGAATGTACGTATATTTTGATTTCATGAAAAGTATATATGGTGTTGCAAATGACCACACCTTGTTGAGGAGGTGCTATGCCTCAATCACCTTGTTGGGGGAGGGGGGGTGTTGTTAGGTCCGTACTACCACGTTGAGGGGTATATACCTTGACCACCTTGTTGGGGGGTGCTAGGACTGTACTACCATGTTGAGGGGTATATACCTTGACTATCTTGTCAGGGGGTGCTAGGCCCATACTATCAATTGAAGGGTAGATACCTCAATCACTTTCCAAAGGGTGCTAGGTCTTTGATTCCAAGTGTTAGATGTTTGGTCGATGATGATAGTCTCTTCCTACACATGTACTATGTTCTATACAAGCATGTTTTACTTTGAGCATTGATCATTCGTATCATATTGTTATATTACTTCTTATTGCCTATGCATATGCATTTTGACTATGTTGCTTACCTCTTGTGGCATTGCATCCTATATACTTAGTGCATTCAAATGGGCTAACGCATACTCTATGCCTACATGATTTTACCATGTATGAATCAGAGCCCTCACGATCATCCTCTACGTGGCTAGTTGTGACATCTTGAAGGTAAACTTTGGTGAGTCCACAAGTTCGGGGACACTAGCTATGCTACTCTTGCTTATATTATTTCTTCATGTTGAACTCTTGCCACTATGAGGGTGAGCTTGAAAAATGTCTTAGCCCTTGCTCAAGTCTATGTTTAGAGGTGTTTATGGACAAGTGATGTAATTATATTGTGTTCTTGACCCTTGTTTGTTTATGGTTATCCAGAACTTCCCTTAGTCCCTTTATCCCTATTTTTTTTCTCTCTTGTGTTGTTTAATTGCTTCCGCAACCAAGGATGTGTGAATGATATGCTAAGAGGCTTGTTTGGGGACCCTTCGGGTTCTCATTCATCGTGTCACATCTAGGCCCTAGACATGGATCATGACAAACTTTGTATCAGAGCACTAGGTTGTCAATGGTCCTCGACATCCAATACACCGCATTGATTAGAGTCTTATTTATGGTCATGAAGTGCACTATGACTATGAGTAAGAGCCTATGAGGCATTTTAGGAAATGTTTCCCTTCTTCTTGATCCATGTCGTGCTATAAAAGTTAAGATAAGACTTTCCCCTAATAAATGTTCTTTGCTATGCTAGATCATGCCTATCCTAAGAAGGAGAAGAGCTCATACACTCGAAGAACAATCGGCTCATGAAGAGTTTCGGGATGCTATTGTCATGCTAACTCAAGCTATGACTAATCAAATCAACCAAGGGGCCCAAGCCCCTCATGCTCCTACTCCAGCATATAGGGTAAGGGATTTCATGAGGATGAACCCACCGGAGTTTCATGGGTCTAAAGTGGATGAGGACCCTCAAGAATTCATTGATGAGGTGTACAAAGTGTTGTCTATCATGGGTGTTAGATCGGAAGAGAAAGCGTAGTTGGCGGCCTACCAACTCAAAAGGGTGTCCCAAATATGGTTTACTCAATGGAAGGAGGAGAAGGGGAACAACAATGTGACCCTTTGAGAGGAGTTTCAGGCGGCATTTCTCAACTGATTCTTCCTTCTTTAGCTATGGGAGGCCAAAATGATGGAGTTCATGAATTTGAAGCAAGAGTCTATGAGTGTGAGGGAGCATGCCCTCAAGTTCAACCAACTCTCTAAATATGCTCCATAATTGGTGGCCGAGAAAAGGTCTAGGATGAACAATTTTGTGATGGGTGTATCCGGTTTGATGAATGAGGAGTGTCGTGCCGCCATGTTGATAAGTGATATGAATTTGTCCCGCTTCATGACTTATGTCGAACAATTGGAGGGGAAAAGTTGAGAAAGAGAAGAGGTAATGAGGCCTAGAGAGCTCATTTTGAAAGAAGATTCCAAAGTCACAAGGGTGGCCGGTTTCATCAAGGCCAAGGGTCTTCAAGTGCTCCTAATAGAAGGTATGCTAACGACAACCCAAGGCCCCAAGGAGGTGGTGGTGTGGTGACTAATGCTATGTGCTCAAAATGTAGTAGAGATCATAATGACCCATGTTTGAGGGACACTAATGCATGCTATAGTTGTGGAGAATAAGGTTACAAGAAGATTAATTGGCCTCATAATCAAAATAAGAGTAGAGATGGTCGTCTGCAAGGACAGAGTACAAATGTGGTTTCTTTGGGAAGGGGAGGTCAATAAGGTGGTGCCCCAAGGCATAATCGGTTCTATGCTCTTCAAGGGAGGCAAAGGTAGATGAGGTGTTGGATGTCGTCACGGGTATGTTACAAGTCTTTGATTTTGATGTGTATGCTTTGATAGACCCGGGTGCCACTCTTTCTTTTGTTACTCCTTTTGTTGCCAAAAAGTTTCATGTTGAACTCGAATTATTATGTGAGCCATATGAAGTGTCTACTCCTGTTGGTGCATCTATTGTTGCTAGAAGGGTCTATAGAAGTTATCCCATTTTTATTTTGCATAAAATATTGCCTTGTGATTTTGTTGAGTTGGATATGGTGGATTTTGATGTCATTCTTAGGATGGATTG